>JAQGAC010002330.1:0-10618 GCA_034696585.1 Isotomurus maculatus
GCTGGAGCAGCTGCCGGTGGAGGTGCAGGAGGAGCTGGAGCTGCTGGAGCTGCGGCTGCCGGAGCCGGTGGAGCTGGTGGTGCAGGTGGAGCTGGCGGAGCAGGTGGCGCAGGTGCTGCATAAGCTCAGTGAGGAAATCGGTCTCAAATGCAATCGTCTTTAATTAATAAAAACATCTAACGTGTTTAGTAAAGCAAACCCAAATTAATAATGATACTATTAATAACATATTTTGCACGAAATCTCGCAAGGATTAATTACGTATTTAATGTCAATAAACTGTAAAGTAAACGTATTGAGTCAGTAATCATTTAATTATAAGCAAAAGAAGTGTCGCTATATAGTTATTTAAAAAGCACATTTGACCAGATATGCGTTAGAAAATAGAAGTGACATTTGTATCTAAACTCGTATATGTGGGCTGAGAGGATGCTCAGAAAAAAGGTAAACGATTTTCATTAGCTATGGGCAGATTAATCAGACGCTACATTCACAAAAGCATCCCTTTTTCTTGGAATACACAGCTGTTTTAAATCGATCATAGTAAAGTTTTCATAACAGCTGGTTGATTGTAGGGCATTTTCAAAATTTGTGTTAAAAATGAATCAATAAATTCAAACAGCAAGCAAAAATAAACCTCCGCCAAGTAGATTCTTGAAGGCCTTGGCTGCACTGTTGAAGGCCTTCTCAATGAATTGTAGAGCGTATTCTGGTATGATGCAAGATGGGGCACACATGAAGCCAGCCCCAATCAGGTCTCCTTAGAAGTAGTTAATGCCAAAGAAATCGTGGGAAAGCAAAATAATTGCATTAAAGTAAAAACCGAAGAAGACAATTATGTACTTCGGTTATTAAACGATCTCTTTAAATCCGTGTAGTCTGTCAATCCCTTACGGGAACATTTCACTGTCAATCCACTGTCGGGTACTGTCTTTTTTAAAGCAATCCGAATTTCAGTTACTTGTACACGAATTGTGGATCGTTCAAGGTTCCTAGAGGACAGATTCTCCTGTTACCAGTTTGATAGGCCAGATAATAACAAAAAAAGGTATGTGCAATGAGAAAATATATTTTCCCGGGTCTTCCGTAAAAGAATCTAGGAAAATACAAGTAGGGTTACGCCGCGACAAATTATTTTATCTACACATTTGTATTGAAAAGCAACAGTGGACAGCAATTCACTGCCGTTTGGCATATGTTACAAATTAGAAAAAGAATTGTATTGATTAAAATTGTCATCTTACAAGTCTTTGTCCTCTCCCAGTTTTCTCACATTACCCTGATTCTTGGTAAATTAAAAGATACGGATGAAATAAACGTGGATGGTTTTTCGCTTTTGTTAATATCATTGTTAGAAAGTTAATAAGGTAGCTCATAAAAGTCTGAGGAATATTTGTGCATGACCGTTCTGTTTAAACCGGCATCGTTATTATATGCTTTACAGTGTACACAACACTGTTGTACTTAAAAACATTAAGCATGGTACTTCACAATATTAAATGTTTCCAGCCAGACAACGAAGTTTGGAATGACCAATAACATAATTAAAGGTAAAAGGCTATAAAACAGATAACATAAACATAGCAGAAATCCTAATAAACACGTTTGGACCTTGCTGAAACAAAGAGATGAAAAATGGATTATATTATCTCAAATTATTCTCTGCTTCCACAAAATCAATTGATTATTTATATCATCGGTATTTACACCTTGACCAACTATGTGCTAATATTTTGAAAAAGGTTCGAAAACAGTTAAAAATTTAAATTAGGTAAATAACGGACAATTATTATTTAATAGAATTTAATTTAATTCAATAGGTATTTAATATAATTTTTCCTAAATCTTAGCGCTTATGCTGCTGTTCCTTCAACCTGAACTGCCCCTTAGTTACAGCTTGTCATTTCAAGTGAGTGGATAACCTTAAGGTACAATAAATTTTCAAATATGAGATCTAATTACGTTGTAAAACAAACTTATCCATTGTCAGTGAATAAAGCACAATAATCACGGCGTTTTTACAAAGAGAACAAGTGAAGATAAGATTGAAGATGCATTTAGATAGTGGGAGACTTAATTTGTTCCTGTGCTAATTTTTGGTTTTTTGCGGGTGTATTTTGATGTTGAATCAGAAAAATGTCTTCAACTTTACACGTAATGCTTTTACAAATAAGATCTTATTGATCGTTTATTTATGAACAACGTTTATAGGGAACAATTGTTTTGTAATTTGTAAACCAATTTCATTACGAAGGAATACAATAAAACTCACGACCCATATGTACAAAAAATGAATAAATCACATAAATGAACATAATATTTGAACTTTTGGTACGATACACTCAGTCCTAGTATCCACGCTGGGAACTTCCGTGTGCCCGGATTCCAGTGTAGCCAAAACCAAGGGACTCTACTTGATCTGGACAATAACGGACTTATTTATGTTTATTAAATGTAACACAAGGTTAATAGATTTGTTTGTTGAAAATCGAAATTGAGTTGTTTTCATAATTAAAGACCTGTTGTTGACTTTGCAAAACAATGAAGTTGTGATTCCTTTATTCAATGGGTATCCTGGAATTTTTCCGTAGCAAATGAACAATGCAATAATATTGTTTACAGTTTAATTGGGAAGTCACCGTGGCATATTTAAGTCGAAGCCTGCGCTTCAAATTTATCATTGCAGTTCCGGATTTCTACTAATCTCAGAACAATTCTCAACGATCGACAGACTCAGTTTTCTCCCTTATTTACGATGAAGGTTCTCTTAGTCGCTGCCCTTGCCCTTGTGGCTCTTTCTTCGGTAAGTGTGCCCGCTATTTGTAATGGTGACGATTTAAATTCTGACATTAACAGCAACGGTTTTGGTTTGATTCAGGTCGCAGCCAGGCCTAATGGAGGAGCTGCTGGTGGAGGTGCAGGAGGAGCTGGAGCTGCTGGAGCTGCGGCTGCCGGAGCCGGTGGAGCTGGTGGAGCTGCTGGTGGAGGTGCAGGAGGAGCTGGAGCTGCAGGAGCTGCAGCTGCCGGAGCCGGTGGAGCTGGAGGAGCTGCCGGCGGAGGTGCAGGAGGAGCTGGAGCTGCTGGAGCTGCGGCTGCCGGAGCCGGTGGAGCTGGGGGAGCTGCTGGTGGAGGTGCAGGAGGAGCTGGAGGAGCTGGAGCTGCGGCTGCTGGAGCAGGTGGAGCTGGAGGAGCTGGTGGTGCAGGTGGCGCAGGAGGTCAGTGAGGAAATCGGTCTGAAATTCAATATTGTGTAATTAATAAAAACCTCTAACGTATTAGTCAAAGAAAAACCCAAATTAATAATAATACTATTAATAGTTTATTTTGCACGAAGTCTCCCGCAAGGAGTAATTACGTTTGTAATGTCAATAAATTGTACAGTAAACGTATTGAGTAATTAAGAATTCAATTCGAAGAAAAATAATTGTCATCATTTAGTTATTTATTTAAAGTGCGCACATGATCAGATATGCGTTAGAAAATAGAAGTGAAGTTGTAGCTACACTGGTATATGTGGGCAGAGAGCATGCTCAGAAATGAGATAAACGATTTTCATCAGCTAAGGACAGATTAATCAGATGCCACAATCACAAAAGCATCCCTTTTTCTTGGATACCACAGCTGTTTGAAATCGCGCACAGTAAAGCTTTCATAACAGCTGTTTTGTTCTAGGGCATATTCATGACTTGTGAGTTTAAAAAACGAATCAGTAGATTCAAACATTTATCGAAATTAAACCTGCGTCAAGCAGATTCGTTAAGGGCTTTGGTGCACTGTCGAAGGCCTCCCTACTGCGTTGTAGAGCGTATTCAGGTATGATGCAAGATGGGCGCACTTGAATTCAGTCCCAATAAGGCTCTTTAGAAATAGTTAATGCCAAAAAAATCTTGAGAAAGCAAAATAATTGCATAAGTTTAAAAACGGAAGTAGATAATTATCTACTTCGGGCATTGCACTATCTCTTTAAACCTGGGTAGTTTGTCGATCCTTTACGAGAACAGTTCATTGTCAATGTAATTACGGGGCACTGTGTTTTCTGAAGCAATCTGAATTTCAGGGACTTGTACACGAATTGTGGATTCTTAAAGTTTCCTAGAAGACAGACATTACTGTTACCAATTCGATAGACCGGATTTCGAAGCCGACTTAACAAAGATTTATATGCATGATTAATTAAATTTGTATAAGCCAACTTCCTTTTTAATGAGAGCTCGAGTTAAAATGGTCATTTGTATTCATTTCGTAAATATGCGTTTTTATTTAACAATCATTTTGTGTGTTCAAACCGAAGGAAATGTATTTAGTAGTTTTCAGACAATAATTAGAAAAAATGTCTGTTCTGTTACACCGTAAAAGAATTTAGGCAAATACAACTACGGCCAAGCTGAGACAAATTTCCTTATCAATGCATTTCCTATAAACAGCAACGTTGGACAGTAATTCACTGAAATTTGGCATCTGTTACAGATTGGAGAAAGTTTTTAATAATTAAAACGTTCATCTTGCAAATCTTAGTCCTCTATTCTTTACATTACTTAAGTCTCTTGTTCAGTAAAATAATATGGATGAAACAAAGGTGGACACTTTTTTGCGAGAGTCTTTTGCGAATTAACAACAGAGAGTTAGTAGTTTTCTAAGTATTGCCATGACATATCGGATATAACTTAAATTTATAGAAAACCTACTCAAAATAAAATTTTTAGGTCGCTAGCTGCATTCCACGACGACCTAAAACTTAAAAGTTGAGTCATAAGTTATACGCCATTGCTATAATAAGCCATGACTACCATCTCACTAATGTAATAAGATAATTGTTTGATAGCTCATAAAGGAACTCAAGCTTGAGTAGAGTTTAATTGAGCTACAATTCATTAACCAAAAATCCAAGATTGTAATCGGTTTCAGCCGCAAGCGGAATAAAGTAGAATGTCAGTTATCGAACCTTTGTTGCATCTAAGGCCCAATTTATACTCGGACATCAAAATGAAATTAAAGTGAAGAAGGGCCATTCGTAGAACTCCGCTCCTCCTGGAAACTAGGGAGGGTCGGGGGTGGTTCAACTTATGAACGGCTCTTTTTTAACGCAATATCATTTTGATTTCGGAGTATAAATTAGAGGTAAATGATGGGAATTGCTTTTTCTAGAATTTTGGGGACGAATATTATCAAAACAATATTTCATCATTTATTGATCAAAGTGAATCCACGAGTTGCCTTTACTCAGACAACTTGTGTAAAAAAAAGGATGTACAGAAATAGGACAAACATAATTAAATATTTTCATAGTTCTAGCAAGCAATACTATAAAATCTACGACTCAAATGTAAAAAAAATAAATAAATCAAAGTATAAATTGAAAAACAGTTTAACTTGTTTTATGATAGACACCTAATTAGTATCCACGCTGGGAACTTCCGTGTGCTCGGATTCCAGTGTAGCCAAAACCAAGGGACTCTCCTTGATCAGGACAATAACGGGTTGTGCAGAGGTACCGGGCATTTGAACAATAACACCAGTTGCACCCATCATAAAAAGATGCTCCCATTGGACAATCGTTTTCAATAACTGCAACACATTGACACACAAATCAAAATACTATTTCCTTGTTATGTGGTAATATGCAATAAAGTATGAGACTTACAGGACGAAGTAGGAAATCCTGCAACCATACCACCTGCAGCTATGGTAAGTGAAACAATCACCGCTAAGTATTTGATTATTGGGACCGTCATTTCAACTGAAATTCTCCTAAACAGCTCGAACGGAGAATCTAAGGATGACTGATGGAATATTTTACTTGAGTGTTTTTATACTGGAAGGCATGTGTTTGTTTATTCATTCATTCTCACTCCTCAGCAGCCACTTTGCGAATCAAAAGGAATACTTACGTAACCTTTGCTCCTTTATGAACTGGATATTTCTGTTGATGGTTCTCATTCACTTCTAATGTTTGCGTACGTGGAGATGCGGCTTCGTAGTGCGACGTGCGTATCCTGAGCTCAATGTCAAGTTTAAAGCCTTCCTGTTGACAAGGGCAGTAGGTTAGTAGGGAAAGGAGTGTAGTAGTTCGTTGAGCAACACTCAGCGCGTGTAGAACTTGATGTGTTATTGTTGAACCTTTCTATTTCGTTCAACTAATTAAAGTAGTCTTAAAAAAAATACGTTTGACGTTCCATATTAATTCAAAATTTCATTTCCGATTATGTAATTTAAAAATTACGTAATATTACCTTTTGTCTGTTATTTTGTTTCTTAATAGCTTAGCACTCTAAACACAACCCTGCATTTGGGTAGTCGTTGAAATAAGTAGGATCTCGATGTTTTCGAAGGCCCACAATTAACGAAACAATTAAAGAATTCGCAATTAAGTTTGACGGTATGTGAATTTACTGTTTGGAGTTATAATAATCCAATTCTTAGAGACGTTTTTGTTGAATCATTGTACAACGTTCGTTCGATAATTAATTAAAATAATGTTGAGTATGGTGATTTCTATTCTATAATTCGAAACTTACAACAGGAGTTTATTTTCTTAGCCTGTGTATAAAACATTTCAGATTGTTGTGCAGAATTTGGATAGCCCAATAAGTGTTTAAATCAACCAATGGTTAAGTACCTTTAAAGCCAGTTATTGATTACGGTGTAAGTTTAATGCTAATATAGTTAGATATTTAATCGTTTCACATGCAAGCCCACCCATTATACTCTACTCCCACTAAAGAATAAGCACCGTAACATACTATGTAATTCAAGCAGAAGCAATTGTCAAACACAACAGCTACTGAGCCAATTAAACTACTTACGTAATAACGTAATACGATGGAAAGCAGCCTTTTGTGAGGCAATAGTTACAAATGAATTGCTTCCTTTCAGTCATTAAGTAAGTTAACAGTAGACTAAAACTAGTTTCTGAATATTGCAGGATTGATTGAATCCGAATTCACAGATAATATTTAGGTGCAAAACCGAACGAAGAGACCGATTGGAACACAGTTGGAATTCAATTAGTTAGGAGCATCGTTGAAACAGTTTGGGTTAAACAAAAATCAAACAACCTCAAAGGAGTGAATTCATCAACGAAATTAGAGGAGCCAAAACGGATTTTTATGAAGTCAATTGTTTTGATCATATTTTTATCCCTGTGGTATCGCCGAATAACTTTTGATCCCCGTGACATTGTTAAATACCTTTTTGACAATGCACAAACGCTGGCAGCGACATGAGCTAAGTACAGACATGCAAGTCCGTCAAGTGTCGCCATAGAAAAAAATGCAAATCCAGGCATAGGGATTTTTCGGTGTAACTTAATGCAAGTAGACAAAGCAATTATGATTACAAATATGGCTGTGGCGAATACGACAGGCAATAAAACAGCTTTCATTATGGAATCGTACATTTTCCCCAACAGCTGTATCCAATTGTGAATCTTGATGGTACGCCTAGCATTCGTTTTGTTTTTTAGTGGCAGTTTTTCATAGCCATTCTGCTTCTTGAAGCAACTGGAACAATTCAATTAGAGGCTATCCGTTTCTACCTTTGAATCACATATTTGATTAGTTTTTATTAAATCTTTACTTACTTCAACAATACCTGCAAATATGAGTCCAAGCATTGCAGTGGTAAAATGATTCCATGAAAAACGAAGAAGGCGCATGCAGTTCCCAAAGTTGTCCACATTGTTGCATCAAAGAGCAAGAAAAATACTCTGATTGCAACTGATGGAGTGATGCATTGATTGATTCCTTTATTGAGAAAAATATGACCCAAATGTGGAGGTTGAAACGGATCCACTAGCAAAATTGCAGCCATGAAAGCTCCAAGTCCAAAGCTATTACATATTCCCAGTGTAATGAACAACAAATCCATTTCATTGTGAGGTTGCTGGTTGTCTGGAGCTAAATCGTTGTGATGAAACTTTCAGAAACTCTGTTTGGATTTTATAAAGCTTTGAGACTTACGTGGAAGGAATTTATGTTCAAAAGCCAAGAATGAATTCCAAAGATGAATTGCTTCAGATTGTTTATCCCACAAGAATACTCTGCTTACCGACGTGAAACAGATCACACTTAGAAATATGGCTCCAGTAAGAATCTTTGACATTTCGTTTGAGTTGAGCGACATTGCTGTGAAGAAATAAATGAAAATGTTTACAGTGTAAATCAAGCGAATTATCGTTATCAGTTTGCAAAACCTTGCCGTGGTTTTGCATTTCAGGGGAACTATTTTCTGCTTCTTACCGTCCCATTGAAAAAGTATGCATCCAATACTGTTGCATACCTTAAGCTGCAATTTGATAAAGGGCAATGCCTTCCCAAATCTTGGCTGAATTCTTTCAGAAGCAATGGAATTCATTTTGCTTAGCTTAAAAAATGACGCTTACTTAAGGGGTTCCTTAAGCAAAGACTTTGGCTTAAGATATTTAGATGGTAAGATTGCTAGGCAATAGTATGAGAAAAGATGATCGTTACAATTTATTTTAAGTAGATTTTAATTTTTAGTCCGGAATCCGTGTCCGACTCACTGACCAACTGTCTCCTGTTCCTGTCTAAAGAATATAAAGTTCAAATGTATAATCATGATTTTGTCAACGTGAGAATTACTCGACCCAATGAGCCACATTCAATTATTTATGTATTCGATACAGTCACCATAACCTTTTAGTTCAATTAAGAGCGACAAGAATAACATAGCGAGCTTCAATATTGGAATAACTACTTTATCCTACCTAGATACCTTTAAGCTGACAAACAATGTGAAACGTCCAACTCGATCATGGGTTTGAATGAAGGAGGCTAATTCAATTTCTGAACTATAATCCCCTAATCTAACAATGTAATAAAGGCCGGATAAGATAAAGGTTATATGCCCCAATCATTTTTGGGTCCACATAAACACGACACGATTGAAACGCTGTCCGTTTAAGGGTTTCAAAAGATAATTGTCCCTCTAAGTCCCAGAGTTCTTTAAGTTATTCTAGTGGAATCTATTCAGCTAAATAATTTCAGGACTTAGGCAATAACCAAAATATTTCATGCAGTATGATTGACAGATGTTGTAATAAAAAACAGACACAAAATCATTTATTTTTTCCCATGCTTTAGAGTTAATTCTCCCTTATAACAATGCTTCTTTCCAGTAGTCAAAATGTTGTACATGACGTGACGTCTTGTACAAAATGCTGTGGTAACCCCTAAATTATAATTTCCAAGAATCCCAAAGTAATGTAAAAATGTCCTTACGCTCTATGCCTTAGTTAATTTTGTATACATTTAGGCGCAATTCCACCGATTCCAGCTAAATGATTTAAGAAAATAATTGTCTTTTCCTCGTTGTCTCTAAGATCTAAAGTTAATGAAATTCATCCTACAATATGATTACTTCTACTTTAGCAGAAACTATTAAGCTAAGTAATAATTTTGTAACTCAGGCAAAACCGAGATATTCCTTTCTACAATGATTAAAAGATTATGTATTAATGAATGGAGAGACAATCGTCTACGTGCGACAATGGTCAAAATTACAACATTCGAATTGCAGTAAATGAAAGCTTCAACAATGCTCCTCGACAATAATGTCGCATACAGATTTAAAGCAGCACTTTAATTGTTGACGTGCTTGAGTTTCCTATGATGTCACAGGAATGCCCTGAAGGGCTTAACATTTACAAAGCCGATGGCAAAGTTAATTGTTAGGGAGAATAGATGTGAGTTTGCTCAGAGGTTCAGAGGTGGGAGTTCCGGAGAAATGATGTTACGTAAAGTTCAAATTGGGGAGCCCACGATGATGGCATTGAGAGCCATTACCGATATGATAGAGAAGCATCCGTGGAAGCTCTTTTAAAAATTGGAGTGTCCGGAGGTCAGGACTGGTGAAGAGTTCTTGTTCACGAGCATAACAATGTGTTTTGGATTTACATGAAGGATGAACATTTATAACAAAGCAAAAGTGAGGTTGGGAACTGGCCCAAACGCATTAAAAACTGATGAATTTTACACTCAAAAAGAATATTATTGGTAAAAGCATAGCCAGAAACAAACTTTTATTCCGAATTCTACGGTAAAGACGACGTGCGAGCTGAAAGAAGTTGCAAAAATCCTTGTCTCCTGACTTATCTGCGTCATAGTTTATACGCTTGTTCCATTCATTCAGGAATGGAACCACATTATGTACATTAAGCAACGTATTTCTTTTTGTGCCTCCGAATCTTGAAAAAAGGAAAAAAATTGCATACGTCTGGATTGATTTGAGATTTCTGTATAGTTTTCAAAGCTAAACAATTGGGAAATTTCAATTAAGTAGCATTCACTTTTCATATTAGAGAGATAATTTATACGTTAACTAGAGATTCGATTTTATAAAAAGGAGATTTGTGGTTTAGACATTTCTAAATACGCTCGCTTCATATCATGTCTACAATGCTTTCTTCTTCAGGAATGGAAAAATTATTTTCTTTGAGGTTTTGGTTGCATTTTCAGAACTCAACTCATGTAGATTTAACCGAGAACGAAATTAAACACTAAATAAACAGTTCATTGCCTAAGATTAAGAAGTTTCAGCAAACGTCACGATTATGAACTTCACAGAAAAATAGATATCGGTTTCGCTTTTGACGAAAAAG
>JAQGAC010002331.1:0-10614 GCA_034696585.1 Isotomurus maculatus
CTTCTGAATTGAATTTTGTGGATCTGTAAATAGCTTAATGTAATTAATAAACCACACACACCTAAGGTGGGAATTCGCCATGGAAAAATGCTTTTAAAAGTACAAAGTTTGTCGATTAGTTGTGGTCTCGTGGGTTTCGGAATGCCTGAGCACAAAGTGCATCACAACACTTACAACTTACATTGAGCATCTTAGGGGAAGTGAATGTAATAGAAAAGTCGAGTGTAGCAGCAATGTAAAGGAAGCTGGAAAAATAAAGTCATAAAAAGATGTGAGCCGAGATAAGGGGACAAAAGCACAAAAGCAGCCACACCACGAAGGAATTATATTATGATTTCCTCCTCTAATTAGTTAAAGAACAAATGGTTAATTAGAAAAAAAGAAACTTGATCTGGTTGTTGTTGCTTAACATGTTAATCAACAAGTTGAACTATAGTTGGGTGGAGACAACTTTAATTAAAGTCATAAGTAGTAATATTAATGTTGCGTATCTTTGTTATTTTCAGAAGGGCCGTTTAAGCCCCTTAAGTCCTATCGGGTCACCGTACAGTGGGAGTGGAGGAAGTCACCACACCCACCATTCGTTCAAGAACAACGGACACTCATCGTCATCTGGTCTTCCCTCTTCGTTATTCGGTAAGAAGTTATCACCAGCTTATCCTTGGGTCTATGCGTTAAAATTCGGATTAGAATGAGTGGGGGAAGCGTAATTATAATAATGTGTGGGGTAATTGCACCCTGACAGGTAAATTACACCTCAGAAGTGGTGGTGGTGGTTGTGCTGGAACGACCAGCCACTCACCGACCTTCCTAACATCGTCTTCTTCGCTAACAAGAATCTTGTTTCAGACGGGCCGTAACTATCAGGGGCGTAAATACATGAAGACCCTTCTGTACATTTATAATCTTAGGTTAGGCCTTTTCGTTGTTTGCCCAAGCAACGTGTTGTCCAGCAGGGGAATGAACGAAGAAGTTGAGAGGAATCATCTTGGAGGAAGAAAAGGCCTTGAACGAGATGCTTCTCGTGATTGTTTTACGAAGTGATGGTGCCTCTTCTTCTTTTGCTCTCTTTAGAGGAATGCATCTTCGAAGAGATGACGACTGAAGGAGACTTATGGGGTGTTGGAAAGTGGGTCTCCTCTGCCATGTGTGACTCTTCCACGAAACAAATAATAAACAAGTGGACCACCCACTACCACCCTGTAGACGTGTCGCTTTCTGATGAGACTTTGCGGTCAGATATTTGCAGAGACAACCGAATCTTAATATCTTCTTGAGCGTGTTCTGTGGTTGCTATTCACACGTTATCAACTTCGATTACAATAATTCGATGCACAAAAGCAATTACTAGAGCAGTAGTAGTAACAGTAATAGTGATGAGATGATGATGGTAGTGGTGGTAGTGGGTGTGGTTCATCTTCTTTGGGAAAGCAGCAGGAGACGTGTGGTGGTTGTTCAAGGTCAACCTTCCTTCTTCTTGAGCAAACCTAAGGCTTATCCACACAATGGGAGTCATGTAATCGTAATAATAATCCATGCTCAGTCGTGCTTAAACACAAACTTGCTCTCTGTCCAGAGACCAGACTGACCACAATAGGGAATAAAGTTTCCTGGAAACTTTCCTAGTCATGTAGAGGAGTCATTGGTCTTTGGATGCTTGCGTTTAAGAGCAGCGAGCATTTGTTCAAGAATTGCTGGTTCTTCTCATCTTCTTCTTGGACTGAGAACATGTTTAGTTTAGTATATAGAAATGTTTTTTGCCCTCTCCAGAAAGCAACCCGAGTGGGTTCTGTTGGTTGTGTGGATTGCTAACTGCCATATGAATGCAGGAGCAGGAGCATCAACAACATCTTAGATGTTTTATGTATAACGAGGTATTTATTAGTGAGAGAGTGGATCTAGTTAAGCCAGCCTGGACAACCTTCCCTTATAGCAGAGAGGGCCTAAGGGCACTTGTTCTTCTTCTACGTGCCTTGTTGTCAGTTCATCCCTCTCTCGTATGATTTATTAAGTGGCCTGAGATGAAACAACAAGAGTTCTCTCATATTCATAATAAATGTGTATGCGATGTAATGCTCATTTCCTTCAGGTTTATTTACGGTGATTGGCTTGTATCAGAAGGAAAGTAATTGAAAGGTCAGAGAAATTTTGCATGTGCAAGATGATTCAATTGGATATTGAATGGCGAAATGAGTTTTGCTGAAAGGATTATTAGTAGTGTTGTGTACGACGTTAACAAGTGTTCTTTGAGAGTTGCCGACAAAGTGCAAAGTGATGAGAGAGCGCGTGTAGTTTGTAGTAGCTTAGTGGATGAGATGAGACCTTATCTGCCGCCTGTGTGTGATGGGATAAGTGTGGCGAGTCTCGTAAATGCCCACAATCATGCGAAATGCGAAAATCTAATTTTTCATACTACAAATTGGTTCATGTTTTGTTCTTTGCAGGAAAGTTGGAGGGGGTGGCTCATCCTTCTCCGCTGAATATGGGCTACCTTCCCATCCCTTACCCTTACGCCAATGGATCTCCTCTTCAATCAATGGTCAGTCTACGTTTATATTATGTGCTGTACTTCGCTGTTCTGTACTTTTATATTATTTATGCAAACAAGTAAAAAGTTACGAAGTAGTACCGAGTATTTTACAATACGAACAAAGCTTCTTGCTGCTTTACTACGCTTTCTTTATATTTATCATTATTATCATCATCATGAATGAATGAAAGGTGTGTGTGGATAAGTGTGTACCGTGGTTAATTCGCTTAGTAAATTGCGTGCATAATGGAATTACTACAAGACGAAATCTAAGATGAGCCAAGAAAAATGAGAAAATAACGCGGAAATTCTTTGAGAAGTAGCAGTGCTATGAGAAGAGACCATAATACATCTCAGTTTCTTTTTCTTGGGGTCTGTTCAGAGAATGTTGTAAGAAAGAAAGAGACCCTTGTTGTTGTTGGGCCCTTACACTCTTCGTTAAAATAAGGGGAGGAAGGAAGGGCATCTTCACTTCAAGTCTTGTTACATTATTAAGGAGTGAGTACCTGTCTCTCGACAGACTCTCTCGCTCGACTCTCGAGCCTCAAGAGAGTTGGAGGAACAATTATTATTAGAGGAGAGAAGGATTAGGAAGGGTGTGAATTGTCTACTTTTTTACGCACCTTTCATATTATTACCTATTACACACCTTAGGCCCTTAAGGTTTACATAGTTCTACATGGTGGAATTTAAATAAGTTTGAGGGAAAAAATGGCGTTAATCGGGCCATAAATTCCCTGGCTTAAGTAAGAGGCAGAAGCAATTAATGTGGAAGATGGAATGACTTGGACACAGAAGACAGGGTACTTTGAGGATGAAGGAAGGAAGGAGCTAAATAAGGTCCTTCTTAGAAATGTAGGGAGACAGACACAAGGAATGTTTGTTTAGTGAGGAATAACGGTTATTACGCATTACGACGGGGCTTAAGTTCGTGTACCTAACTTACTTAACCCTAACAGAAGTAGTTTCTGGGAATTCAATGAAGTGAGAAATCATGGCTTTCCACTGGAGAGATGGAATAACTATGAGATGAACTGATTAAGATTTGCATGCGAAGGTGAAGGAACTGTTGCTAAACACATGACAGTATGTGACTAACATGGCAATTCAATATTGAATGCAAAGTCGCACAGGCTGTGACATTGGACGGTTCAAAGTGAAGTTGGCCTGGATAAAAAGATTCACAACCATATGTGTGGTTGGCTATAATCGATTCCCCATAATTTGCTTAGTGATAAGAGCTTATCATCGTATGTTATCATTTTGGGATATAATAATAATAATTTGGGGTGTCAAATGAATGTAGGCCGGCAGAAAAAGAAGGGAGGGAAGATAAGACGGTTTTGAGGACAGGAATGGATGTTCGGTGGATATTTATTGAGTCATAAAAGCCATTACTAGTCAAGTGTGATGAGGAGATTTGTGTGAGATTCACAAATTCACGAACGGATGGATGAATACGGTCCATCCACTAAACTAACGTCTCGACTGGCATCATCCGAATTCAAATGTTTAAAAAAGTTGTCGTCATTAGAAAGAGATGCACATTCATTATTCAACCGAGCTCAAGTGCCTTTGCATTTTTTATTCGGATGATCTTAGTTTCTTTCATTCACCCCAGTACGACTGCTCGACTAAGTCAGTTTCCCTGTTCAGTCTTCCTCCAGAGAATAGTCAATAGTCTGTGTGCCTGCCTGCGTATTCGGATTAATTGAAGGCTGGAAAGAAGGATCGATTGCAATTAATTCCGAGATTGAAAGGGTTAAGAAGGACTCTCGAGTGTCCTGCGGTCCGTGAGTCAAGTGGAGAGAATGATGAATTGGTTTGCATGCCACGAAAGAAAGCCTCCTCGTGTACATGTACCGTGTGTACCATGATGATGATGATGTGTGTGTGTGTGTGTGTTGCATGCAACCACCAAACCCTACCTTCTTTCACAATTCGAAACTTATAATTGGAGTGGCTGAGAGACCAAAAAACAAATAAGACCTTAGGTTGCTTGTACTACTTGTCGTATTCGTATAGAGAGGCTCTATTCATTTCCCAAATTCATCCGAGCCAAAAACACTCGTCGTCGGGTATTAAGTGGTGTCGAGAGAGTCCCTGGTAAAGTTGGTTTTGGTGGCGTAGGAGGAATGAAATGAGCTTTGATTTTGAAAAATATTTTTTGAATATTTGTAGTCCTACTGCCTTAGTTAATACAATAAATAAGCTAGCGTATGTGTTGGTTGAGGAAGGGTCGCTTGGGTCCAATAGGAAACAATTTATTTTACGAGTAAAGCTAATGGTTATTACACAACGAATAATAATAATCTCTAAGGTTGTCTTTTCCTCTAGTTGTACGAGCGACTAGGGAGTACTTTTTCTCGGTGGTGTGGTGGTGGTTGTTGTTGAAAAGTCGTAAAAGCTGTTAAAGTTGTCTGGATATGGGAGGATGTGTAATCGGATGATGAAAAAGAACTCCTCACTACTGGCAAGAAGTTAAAGAAGAAACACATCTTCTCTAAGATGTGTAGGATGAAATGAAGGAAAAAGAAAAAAAATTAACTCACTCGAAATAGAATTGGATTGGATTCTCTCGTCTCTCTCTCAAAGTGAGTGAGTTCGAATCTCATCGATGATGAATTGACTTTCATCGAAAAAGATAAGTGAGTGAGTAAGGGCAACACAAATTCGATTTGAAATGAAGGATGAGCAAGAGGATTAAGGAGAAATCAAAAGACACATTCGTTTCGAGTTTTCTACTTTATTTTCTTTGGATTTTGACGGGAGAGGATTTTTTATTCCACAGACTCGAGACCAAAAGAGGTTGGAAAGATTGAGTAGTAGTAGGAAAGTTTCCTGAAAATGTAAAAAGAGAGTCGGAGAGTCCTGAGAGTCGGCTTCTCTAGTTTTTCTTGTTCAGTATTGTGTGATTGTAGTTTGTACTAAGTAGGAGGGTTTTGTCAAATATTTGTTTATAGGAATTTTGGCTTGGAAGGCTCTTCTTAAAAAGAATGACAGAATAATGGAAAAGGGAGTTATTTGCTGATCACGTTAGCTGGATACTTAGTTCTAGTTTTGTGTTGTTCATTTGTAAGGAGAAAAGGTTGCTTGTGTGATTTCATGTCCTGTGGTTTGATGGATGACTTACGTAGACTTGTGCAACGGAAGAAGAGCTATAGAGTAGGTGGAGACATGACCTAGAAGAAGAGAGAGACCCTGCAGGGTCCTGTTGCTGTACATGATTTACTACAAAGAAGAATCTAAAGTCTTTGTTTATATCCCTGGAATGGGATCGAACTAAATTCAAAACCCAAAATCGTGAACACTGTACAGCGTTTGTAGGAATGAGTTCCTTTAGTTCAGTTACACAGATTCATTTAAACAACTTAGAAGAAGATTATTGTGTGTGTAATAATTCTTGAGCGTGATTAGTTGTTGGCAGATCGTAAAGTACAATTACTCCACGGCCTATGTTAATGAGCAAGTCGGTGTGGGAACTCAGATCGCACTCTCGCCTATCAATTGATTTTTCACTCCTTCTTGATTTTTCTCCCTTTCTTTTGACAGGTACTTTGATGATGAGACTCGGGAAGAAAAAAGAGCTCTTCTAAGTTGTAGAAGTTGTGTATATTCCTTTCGTTATGGCCTATTTGACAGAATTCTTCCGAGGGTTAAGCACAGATTAAGCTGGATTTAAACCTTAGGAAAAGAGATGTAGTAGGAAAGGATGTGACACGATTATTTCCTCACTCTTCTTTACGAGACTGTGTTATACTCGTTGATTGAAAAACAGAGTAAATAACTCTCTAAAAAATAATCAAGAAGTTGGTTCTCGTAAATATCATCATCGTCTTCTCTGCTTGGTCTTCGTCGTCGGTTGAAGTTTTTTCTTTCAATTTATGATTCTTTCGACTCACAAAAAGAAAAGGATTTGGTACACTCCACAACACACACATACTATGCAGTCAGTTAAGCAGTGCAGTGTTTGTTTTATTGCACTGTCTTTCTCAGTCGTAATGTTCCTTCTTTTCCTTTCGGTTGAAACATTTTCTGCCCTAATTTACCATTTAACATTCTTTGTAATGGTTGTGTACAGGAATTTCTCGTCTTTTTTACCTTATAACTTTGGTTGTTTAGTTTACTCTCTTCTTCTTTGATGTAAATTTCCAAGTCATTTTAATAAATTTGGAAGTTTTCTTCCCTCCTAATGACTTGATGAGGTGTGAGCAAAAGGATTAAATAAGCGATTGTTTGCCTGCCTGTCTCTAATCTTCTCTGTGTAGTCATTTTAATGACACTTTCTACGAAGGTCCACAGTCCACAGTATTTCGTATGTGACCGTTTCTTATGGCTAATCTGTTAAGCACTTAGTCGCCCGTCGCCAGTTTTTCATTCATCTTCATTAACTCCTCCTAATGGACACTAAGTGGTTGTCCAGTGAGAAGCAAGGAGCTTAGAATTTAATTGCTCA
This sequence comes from Isotomurus maculatus, assembly GCA_034696585.1. NCBI lineage: Eukaryota > Metazoa > Arthropoda > Collembola > Entomobryomorpha > Isotomidae > Isotomurus > Isotomurus maculatus. The sequence continues at coordinate 6,987 of JAQGAC010002331.1, forward strand.
CTGTGCTTGCCTTACTGTCCAAGAATTATAATGTCTGGCAATAAGGCTCAAGCATATCGTGTAAAGATAAAGAAACCTGCATAAAATATATAATAGATGCGTGGGTGAGACCACGATATTATTTTGACACACCATGTTGATCTAAAAAACTCAATCTTGTGTGCGGTAGAGAAGAACAATTAGACGTCTTATTGTTGTTCTTCTCTGTGGGCATGAATAATATATAATAATATTTGGATCATCAGCATCATGTATGTCAGATTCCATGCAAAGTCACGACCCTCGCTTATTCTCTGTATCATCATCAGACTGGAGATGTGATGATGATGTCTAAGTCTACGCCAGACTACGAAAAGAAGTCTTAGAGCCCTGCCTGTCGACTTCAATTAGAAGTAAATGAAGAAGGCGAGAGTATAAATTCTCAGGCGATTTAACACGTTTAGCCAAGAAGGAATGAGTTTAACTTTAAAATGAGATGAGAGAGTCTTTTTTCCGTGTCGTTAATTCTGAACGAGTGATTTGTGCTCGTTCCTCCTAAAGATAATTGCTAATTGCCATGCAAATTCGCCAAAACCTAAGATCATTTTTCTTCTCTGATTCATTCGATGGTACAAGTAGAATTCATGGGAGATAGGGGATTGCATGAAGGATACGGAGATGGTTTTGGTGTGTATGTGTGTGTCTTTATTATGAGAAGGGATTTTTATTTCCGGTCTCGTTTACTTCCACATCCACACATGTAGGGACGAGTCTTTTAAAAATAGACAAACGGGAAGTTAAAGAAGAAAAAGAGCAAGTTCAGTGTCGACGGGAGGAAGTAGTGGATAGATGTAATGTGGATGATCTTCTGTGTGTCTCATGTTAAATAAACATTCAAAGAAATTTATTCAATGGAGAGATTTCTTTCAGTGGGTGCACAAGAGTGTGTGCAAATTTAACGAGAAGTGTGTGTGTGCAAAACCCAGGATATTGAGTGGCTTGTCAGTAAAAGAAGAAGTAGAAAGAGAGCAGCAGTTCATTTAATAAAGTAAGGATGAATGGACAACAAGAAGAGATGACCATTCAAGAATGCCCAGTCCTAATCTACCGTGGAGTTTGAGTGTACAGGGTGGAATTGTAGATCATATTATTTACACGCATATCCCTCCACATGAACGTCCACAGTGAATCCACACCCTGTCTCAAGCTTCGTTAAGTTTAGTGTAAGTGAATAACCCTATCAATTACATGAATATTTCTTCTCCACATCTTAAGTGGAAGGAGTTCGATTTGATTGACCTCTGACCTTGTAGTCTCCTATATATGTATCCGTGTCTTGATGCAAGTAGTAGTCGATGCTATCCAGTTCTATCTGAGATTCCAGAAGAAGACAGAAAAAAGGAAACCCTATTGGGTCTCTTGTCACTCCACGAAGCACGCAACGATAAGGATGATGATACTCTTCTCTTGTTGTATAGAAGCTTAGTTACTGAGTGAGTGGATGCAATCGGATCTCCTTTAAAAACTTTTGTCATTTGAAATAGAATCCCATTGAATCGTCTCTCATTATTCATCATCATCATCATTTTAATCCTTCCTCTACAGTGAAATGCGACCATGGATGGTCTCTCTTTTCAATTCATTACTAGACTGCTACCCAAGTACTCCTCCACTCTAATTAAAAAATCCCTGTCTACCTTCCTACCGTTCGTTTGATTCGTTTCCAATTCACCTTTTAAATAATAATAATAGTGATAATATGCACCTATGGTTCTGGTTGTTCGTTTTATTATGGGATGTCGCCAAGAGTTATGCAGAAGGACTCCTCTTGTTTAATGTGATGGCGTTTTTTAGAGGCGCCACTAACTCTACGGATGGTTGGTTCGATTATTAATTGCGGTTGAAGTGGAGGTAGATTTATGTGGAGCATAAATTAAGCGAGGGAATTAATTACACGGGAGAGGCAGGGAGACAAGTTGAGCTCATAACAAATGTCACCACACACCGGGATGATTTATGGGGAAGGAATGAATGCCCGGGTAGCGGGGAGAAGGAGGGGTTGGGTCTTCTTCCGGGGAAAGGAGGAGACCTTTTCACACAGACGCTTTTGACAAATAATGATGATGACCGGTGGTGTGAAAAAATGATTTTACAGGCGAGAGAGACTTTCTATCGGGTGGGATGTTTTCCAGTTCAGCACCTAATGGTGTAATGGACCTTGGGATTGAAGGAAAGAGGTCCTTGTTGTTTGGTTGATGAAGTGAAAGTGTCGTCTGCTCTGTGTGTGAGTAAATACTAAGGTGTGTGTTTTCTTTGGCAGGTGTGACAGCAATAAATAACCCGAGAATGCACATGGAATATTTACACGGGTTGCTTTCACTGGTACTGCTAAATAGACAGGTTGAGTTATTGGAAAGGGGAAAAGGGAGTCTTTTGTTCTGGAAAAGCTTTTTATGCGATGAGTCTCCAAGTCATCTTCCTAATGGGAACGTAGCTTTTATTGTCTAATAATGCTGGGTGCACGGTCAATTCACCAAGTATACCGTAGATAGCTGTGCTAAGTCGCTCGTATACTATTGATTCCTTGAGGTCTCTGAGTTGTGACTGTCACCAGCAGTGAAGGAAGAACCTTAGGGAAAAATGAAAAGCGGAGAAAGAGAAATCGATGAGATTTTAAAAGAAGATGGCCGGTGGTGGTAGTGGTGGCGATGGTTGAGTAGAGGTAGATTCTAGCTTGTAGTTAGATGAAGGAGAAGATCAAAGGAAAGCAATTAAAGAGAAAGTGTGTGTGTGTGTATGTATGTGTGATGCATGTGAACGAACGGAGATTAAAAGTGAGGCTGGAAATTCCAGAGGAAGAATAACTTTCCAGTCCCAGTAATTGGGCCGTTTGGGCTCAAAAGATTTTTAAAATTAAATCTCTTCAAAGGACTCTCTCACTCGTTTATTACGTTTTACCTTCAAAGATGCGCTTTTATTCAACACTCGATATTAAAATGAGAGATAAAATTTTATTAAATCTTTCAAGAAGGTACCAAAAGGGAATCGGTTTATGAGATGGTATCGTTATACCATCGTTTAAGTCTCAATGTTAAGTCGCTACGTGAGCTGTTATTAGAGACTTAAATACTTTTCAGTTTTGTGTGAATGAAAGGAACCAAGAACCAATATAAAACTAAGGTAGTGTTTATTTATCAAAGGGTTGAAGACTTATAAGGGTCCATTATTGTGCAGTGTGTGTGTACAGGTGGGTAACTGTGGGTGAGTGAGTATTGTTTGCGGATCAAATTTGTAACGGAATGTTGGGCTATATTTGCCCAGCTCTTGTCTAAGTAGCCATTCAATATTTGTACAATTCACTAAACCAACTGCTGCAAATGATTGGACGTTTTACCCCCACACACCCCCTTCTTTTCAATTTAGTTTGTAGTTTAATGCCAACTCGAATAATAAAGAAGAGATTTTTATTTCCCTGCAAATGAAGGCGTACTTAGAGAAATGAGAATTGATTTCCCTTGATTTGCGAGACAGCCTTAGAGTCCATCCGTTTTAGGAAATGTTTAAGACTCGAGCACCGCTTTGCTTTAAAAATTTAAATGAAATTAAATGAGAAAGTTTGCCAGGATGATGGTTCGTGTTCAATGTTCAT
>JAQGAC010002332.1:0-10614 GCA_034696585.1 Isotomurus maculatus
CGCATGCAGATGTTCCATCGCTCCATGCAATACATTTCCTTTGCTGCATGTATAGTGCTCAGAGCTTAGAGGAAGATAGAAAAAATCCACAAAAGTAAACTATTACTACTTTCTCTCACAGCCAGTTTCCGTTTGCCATGACTTATTCTTAGCTTCCATTTGATCTGATCATTATTTGTACTTGCAACAACCGCATGCTTCACCATAGGTCACCAACGGTTGATCTGATTTTTTGTACAGTACATCCAGAGCCACAATCACCTATTATGATAGCAAGCTGTTTTACAGAGTTGAATTATTGGAATGATTTTTTCAGGTTCAAGTTCGTCTAGAAAGGACCTGATTTTCTACAGTATTCCATAATCTGGAAACGCAAAATGTCTCGCTTGGCAATTCTCGTTTCGTTGTTCCTCGTGAGCTTTCAAAGTAATGTGGCTGTGGGAGAAGATTCTGTCGCAGTCAACCCACCTCCATCCTCATTAAAGGATTCCCTTGAGACGTCTACTAAATCAAGTCAGTCCTCAAGCAGTACAACTAATAAAAGTGAATTCTTATCTGCGATTTCATCACCAGCCACAGAAGGCAAAGATAGCCCATTACGATTGTCTCCTATTCCAACTCCTCAAGCTCAAGTTCAAGGAAGAGACAGATCTCCGTTTTCCAACTATAATTCAATAGATGAAGAGCGTGGAAGACAAGAACAGAGAGAACGCGAGAACAGTCGAGATCGAGAACGTAACCAATTTACAAGATTTGATACTCAGGGTCCTACGAACACGAGGGACAACAATGATCAGGACGCCAGAATTCCATCTGGCAGGCCTCCAAGACCGCAAGATCCCTTCTCCAGCTTTGGACCTACAAATATTAACCGGGGACGAAATGACTTAAATCAAGATTCGACTCCAGGCAGACAGCAGCAGCGTCCCCCAGAGAATACTCTTGGCTCGTTTACAAATAACCAGAGACCTCAGACATCACTCAATCCTACTTACAACAACCCCTTCAATTTTAATACGAGAAGTTCCTCTGTCATCAGGGAGCCGTAAGTGATCCAAGTTTATTTTTCATCATTGAATCAGTAACATTCGTATAATACTATTCGCGTTTTTGTGTAACATGTTGAATAACATATCATTAATGCAGGATTATTTGCAAACAATTTTCTATTTAGGCGATTTTGAAAAGGCAATCCGTAATTTATAAAGTCATATATACTCTCAAAATACTTTGCTAGTCAATAGTTAGCTAGAAGTAAACACCATCACATGTAATTCCGCATGAGTTTGTCTGAGGCAAACGCATCATGATTCTCGTACCGTGAAATAAGCTTTCTTGTTCCTTGTTAGAAAATGGGGGAATGTTTCGTATACTTGCCTGGGAGTGTAATAGATTTGATGGCTGGTGTATTATTTTGTGTTGTTATCATCAGAGCCAACCCATAAAGAGAGCAATTTCCGTTATGTAACTGAAATCCCAGTCGGAATCGTTTCGTTTGCTGTATCCTATACGCGTAGGCCTGGAGCTAAAACGGTGGAATCAGTGAGGAGAAAAGATCTCGTTTACGAGAAACTTTGTTGGAAGATTTTATGACATAAGTACGATTACGGTCTAAAGTTTGGGTGGAGTTAGATAAGTTGAACGTTCATGATTAGTGTTAACCCTTATCACATGTCCCATTTGTTGAAAGTCTTGAAAGATGGAATATTTTATATCTTTCGAAGAGGGAGTCATCAGAAAGGAATGTAAAAGAAAGTGCATTACCATCAAATACTCGATTTATGAGCGCCACATGAAACTGCATAGCTTTAGTGCATTTGTGTAAACTCAAAAGTGTGAACCATGATGTAGGATCAATAGGAAGATTTGAGTGAAAGTCAACTTATGCACAGGGGACCAAATCGATTTTGTGGTAGGAATATAGTAATAGAGTGCCAAGGCAAGAGGCTGAACCGAATCTTAAGATGGACGAAACGAATTTCTACTTTCTTCCTCGACTTCCTTCCGTGCCCATAGTCTTTATCCGATAACCGGAGAAAGCATTCCCAAGAGATGAATTTATAAATGCTACTTGTCGGCTTCTTCAACAGTCCGTGACTTTCTCTAAGAGATCAAATAACAAAGGAATAATACATTCGAACAGCGCAAGCAGTTGCCGACAGGTCTTTTAGGACCGAAGGCTTTTCCATTTTCGTTTAAAACCTTTTCACAAGAGAAAGTGAAGATGCGAGGAAATCAAGATGACTTTCATGTTTTCCCTTACTGCAATGTGCTCTGTACAGTGTAGTTTCTCACAGAAAAAGTTGGTCTCAGACTAGCTGGGCAAGTTTTTTTGTACATGGTCGTGAAAGATTTGAGCTTCACTTCAATAAATTACGCACAATGGCTCGCTTAGAAAGCATAACTTCCTTTAGAATGGGTTTTACTTTCCTCTTTCTTCTAGAGAGGTTAAGAGAAGACTGAAGTTGTGGAATGGCATCAGTATCATCAGTAGTAGTGAGTGAAACATTAAAAATGTACAAGACCAAGACTGAGTTGAAAGCTAGACTGTTGGAGAGAGTCTTGTCTCCTAACTTAGCAGGGAGCCTGAGCAAGACTGACAAATAGACATTCATTCTTGGTGAAATACAACTGCGATGACAGTCTCTCTTATTATGAGATGAATTTTACACGTATCAGACAATTCAGACATGAAACAAGTGTTGTAAACTCACTTTTTCACTTCTAACATTATTGTTTATGACATTCTAAATCATGAAGAGTTACAAGCTTGCTGGGTTTGGCTAGGATGTACTTTAGACTAAAATTGTCTTAGCCTATGTTATGAGCAAAGTGTAGGATAATTTTATGAATGATGATCGTTAAAGATGGTTATGTGTCCAATCATTCATAGTGAGGTATATTTCGAACATCATTATGTAATGAGCATTAAAAACAACTCTTCGCTGTGAAATTCACTTCTGAAAAAGGTATTTACGCCTTCTGCTGCAGTCTTATAAAAACTCGCACAGGAGATAAGATTACTGTAATCAGACTGATTTATGATCGTATAATAATTGTCGCGTGAATACTATTTTCGTGCATGCCACAAGTGCAGCAGGAAGAGCGTCTCATTCTCATACACAGTTTGTGTCATTCATGTTTATGTTTGCTATTGCAGGAGATACTTTGTGGTTGCGAGCAAGGTTGTTCGACCGGGGCAAATATACCGAGTTTCAGTAACGATATTCGAGACACAGACGCAAACACAGGAGATCGAAGTGCGGGCTTCCCTTCTCAGAAATGGAGTTGATATGGGATCGGATACTAAGATTTGTCAGCCAAACACGCCTGAGACGCTCATGATAAGGGTAAGATGAAGGGGAGAACGATTAAGAATGATGATTCTCATGCACTTCATTTCTAAGGCTAGGATTAGAAAGATGGTGAATGGGTGATAAAATTGATGGAAGTGTTAGTAACAATGGTGAAAGTTGTCTTATGTGTCCGATCATTCTGACTGTTACTGACTGCTTTCTCTCTGTTTGACACGAATTTCTTGGCAGGTCCCACGGACAAGTATAGCAGGAGATTACAGATTAAGGGTGGAGGGGAATGATAATGGACTCGTTGGTGGAACTGCATTTGTCAATGAAACGGAACTTCATTTCTCAGAACGGTCTATGACTATCTTCATACAAACGGATAAGCCTGTCTACATGCAAGGCCAAACAGGTTAGTATAAACTACTCTAATCAAATAATTACTTTAACTGGTTCAAACGACTTTGTTTGTTCCTATTACAGTTTCTTAGATTTGTTTTGCGATTAACGATGAAAAAGATACCCTGAAGTTTTATTCCTCTGTGACATGAATTGTCTTGTAGAACTTTGAGAAATACACTTCTTGTTTCTGCATTGATGCAGTGTCAGCTGTCAAATCAATCCAAAGGTTGAACGTGAACGCAAAGTGCTTTTAGCTAGTGTAGTAGTACCAAGTACCGAGTAAAGAAATAAAATTACCCAATCTCCCATTTGATTTGAGAGATTTTGCATGCAAAGGGTGAATGGAAAGTGAAATGGAAAACAGTAAGCCATCCGGGAAATTAAGTCTCTTAATAGGTGAGCATTAGCCGTGATAATGATGAAGGGGATTTAACGGCGATAGGAATGATAGGATAGCTGTTGGTGGGTCCCCGTTAATGATAATTGAGGAGTGCCGACAGTGTTCAGAATGTTGGTTACTGCTTCTTCCATTACCTTTTAGATAAATGAAATGATGAAATGAATTGTGAGAAATGAGGGTGGAACTGGAAGCATAGGAAAGGGGAGCCGAGACGGGATATTAGGCATTAGATCAAAAGAAATATAATAGTATTGAACATTAGATGCGAGTTATGGGGTAATTTATCTTTCCTAAACGGTGATAGAGGTGATTACATCAGTGTTGGCCAATACTGTGGACAACCTTAATGTTAAACGAGAGGAGGACATGAAATTGAAAATAAATTACTTTGAATTTCTTTTACAGTCCGATTCCGAGTGGTTCCTATCAACACAGCTTTGAGGGCGTTTGATGATGCGGTAGATGTGTACATGGTTGATCCTAGGGGGAACGTAGTTCGGCGATGGTTGTCTCGACAGGTGAGGAAGTCATTCGAATGAACTAATTTGTATAGATTTTGCAGTAACATAAAAGATTACCCTAACAGAAACTGTATCCCTAAATGACGGAATGATTTCGACTCAGTTCATAATTCAACTTGATATTGTATCCCTCTGTAGTCAAATTTTGGAGCTGTAAGCTTGAATTACACCCTTTCGGATCAACCCTTGTACGGAAATTACACAATCCGAGTGCAAGCACTTCAACAAACGGAAGAGAAGAGATTCTTTGTGGAAGAGTACTATCAGCCTAGATTCGAGGTTCGTGGTTTGAATTCGAAATTATTGAAGTAGCAAAGAGTGGAGGAGAAAGAGGGAGACAACTTTCACAACTTTATGGTGGAAGCAAAGGATTGATTGATATTTTATTCAGGTGAACGTAACGATGCCAGCCTTTGCCTTTGACACCGACAGTTACATTAGTGGAACTGTAGTGGCTAATTTCACAAGTGGAGCTCCTGTTCGTGGAAATCTAACTTTAGAAGCGACTATGAGGCCCATTGACAGGAGACTTGCTGCCACTTTCAGAACTACAATTTACGAACCAAAGTTGCGACAAGTTCTCCTAAATGTGAGCTTTACTTTATTATTTGGATACGGCATGACCTGAAAGCTTAAAAATCTTCTCGTATCAAGAGCCAAACTTCGTATAGAAAAAGTTTTGCCATTATTTGATTATTTGTCTTATCGCTCTGTTAGTTCCAAGGATATTTCGAGTTTCGATTTCCAATGTGGGAAATCGCACAACTAGTCCCACAACTTGATAACATTGAAGTGACGGTAACGGCTCATGTCGGAGACTACTACTGGAACGAGACGATAGAAGGGTTCTCCAAAGCGAGAGTTTATAACTCCAGTCTGCGTCTCCAATTTCTAGGAGGATCGCCCCAAGTCTTCAAGCCTGCTATGCCATATACCTGCTACGTATGTATTTTTTATTCTTCTCTTGTGAATTTATGTTTTAGAGGTGGAATGCAGGAGGGCAGAAAGAGCCATTATGCATTAGAACTCATCTTCATTCTAGGAACTTTTGTAGTAAATAATAACTTTGCATATTACAGCTAACAGTATCATACCACGATGGATCGCCTCTGCCCTTAACACGGCTTTTATCCAGCGATTTGCGAATAGAACCTGAGGTCATTACTCGTGGTGGTGGTCGAAGACGACTTGAAGAGCGACATGTGTCTATGATTCCTGAGTCTCCTGGTATTTGGAAAGTTACTTTTGATTTGAAGCAAGAATTAGCAGGTGCGTACTTTTCCATGACCTTAGGCTTATGGCGTCTTTTTTTACTTTCCATTCGACATTCTGTTAAAATAAACTATGATTTTTAGGATCGTATCAAAGTAAGCAGGCCCTGCAGTTAATCAACGATGTACAAAGTCTACGTGTTGTAGCTTACTACGTAAATCAAGTTCCCGAGACGGCAACTGCCGAATTACTTGCTGTATCGCATATTTCACCGAAGAATAGACATATTCGTGTTAGCTCATCTACCTCTGCTCCTAAGGTGCGTCTGATTCGCAAGAGAAAGACAACAAATAGCATATAATACTGTGGACTTTAGTAATGAATTTGTTAATGATCTTCAGGTTGGGGAGTACATTGTGTTCCACGTACGGGGAAATTTCTACATGGATAGATTCACATTTCTGATAATGTCAAAAGGAGTGATTCTTCTCAGTGGGAGTGAGACTATGGATGCGACCATAAGGACTTTTGCCATTTCAGTGTCTCCGGAAATGGCTCCTGCTGCTACCATTGTGGTTTATCATGTCTCCAAGTACAATGAAGTCGTAGCGGATTCTCTCACCTTTCCTGTGAATGGTATTTCGAGGAACAATGTAAGTTGGCTTGAGCAAAGCGAGAGAGAATTAATTGAAACTATTACTTTATCATGTTTCTCATCTTTCATATTATTATAGTTCACAGTTCAGATCAATAATAAGAAGGAGAAAACAAACAACATTGTAGAAATCATTATCCGAGGACAGCCTGGTGCTTATGTTGGCCTTTCAGGAATCGATTCTTCTTTTTACACAATGCAGGCTGGAAATGAGATAACCTACAGTGAAGTAAGATTCATACTACACTATACAACCATTTTATGACTGTTTTATAAGTAAGTTTTGTAATATTTATAAAATGTTATCTTCAGATTCTCGGGAAAATGATTAAGTTCGACGAAGATTCAAATGGCACTTTAACACATAAGTGGATATCTCGTGAAGGATTACCGGATGACATTGCCTACTTCCCTGCACATTCATTTGGAATTGATGTCAACAGAACTTTTGAGTAAGCTTTCCGTTGGAAGATATACCTTTGTCGATTGGAGTTACACGTCAGAATTTACGTTTTCTTTTTCGTAGGTATGCTGGACTTGTGGTGTTCAGTGACATCGTGCTTCCTAGAAGACTAGAATTTTGTAATGAAACTGCTGGATTTTATTCCTGTCTGACGGGAAACAATCAATGCTATCATATTTCTAGGAAATGTGACGGAATCAGAGACTGCGCGGATGGAACAGATGAATCTAACTGTAAGTGTGCATTACTGACATAAAATCTTGACATAAAATGTCAATATTATCCCGAAGGCAATGTAATGTAAATCAATTTATTTAATTTCCAGGTCCTTCGTTTAATGAAACAGATTTAGTCGATTTCAAGCTTCACAGATTCAATCGCCTACAGCGTCTGTACGATAACGTATGGCTGTGGAGAGACATAAACATCGGACCCCATGGACATTTTATAGTGAGTGTGCCAGTTCCAGAACGGCCGGCATTATGGATGGTCTCGTCGTTTGGAGTCAGCAACAAGGGAGGTTTTGGTCTCGTAAAGCATCCACTAATGGTACGATTTTATTATAATACTTGCGTATCCATCTTGTGTAGAGCTACTTTATGGTTTTCAATTTTGCTTTATTGTGCCTAGTACTCTGGAGTGCGACCATTATTCATGAATGTTGAAATGCCAGAATCTTGTCGACAAGGAGAACAAATAGGAATTAGAGTGACCATTTTCAATTACATGATGAAGGATATTGAAGTGCTCGTAGTCCTAGCTAATTCACCGAATTACAAATTCATTCATGTGGAATCATACGGGTTTGTCCAGTCGTACAACCCAAGGACTTCCTCTGGGGAGCATCAGCACTTGGTATGGATTAAAGCACAAGATGCAGTTCAGGTGCATATTCCAATCGTACCCACAGTCTTGGGAAATGTGGAAGTACAGCTAAGAGTGGTTGCCCAGATTGCTCGGGATAAAGTGACTCGTATTCTAAGAGTTGAGGTAATGTGTACTTCTTACTAAACTTCTTAAATATACTGGTTATCTTAAAACTGATTTTCCTCCTTATATTCTGTAGCCTGACGGTGTTCCACAGTATCGGCATACTTCAGTATTGCTAGATTTGAGCAGCAGAGCTTTTGTACTTCAATACATGCATATCAACGTGACTGAGTCTCCTATTATTCCGTACGACTTCGATCGCTACTACGTGTACAGCTCTAATTTAGCTGAAATCACTGTTGTCGGAGATGTGGTGGGTCCAGCGTTTCCCACGATGCCTGTGAACGCTTCGTCTCTGTTAAATAAACCTATGGTTAGTGCAAGTACTAAATGTGCTGATAAATTCCGCAGTGTAAGAAATATAATATGGATATTTATTACAGGAATCGGCTGAGCAAAACATGTTTAGTTTTGCAGCAAATTTATACACTCTGATGTACCTTAGATTGACCAATCAGCGAAACAAAACAATCTACAGGGACGCTTTTCACAATTTAAATGTTGCTTATCAAAGACAATTAAGCTTTCAGAATGAAGATGGGTCATTTAGCTTCTTTAGAAGCGACTGGTAAGCTTTGGACATTGGCACGAGAAAAAGAGAAAATAATTCCTTCGTTACTTTTAACACGCGAATTCATCTTTCCAGGAACAATTCAATGCCTAGTGTTTGGGTAACAGCTTACTGCAGCCGAGTATTTTCTGAAGCCAGCTTTAATGAATGGGAGAATTTCTTATTCATCGATCCTAACGTAGGTTTTCCTCGATTCATTGTATTGGAATATGAGCGTACTAGATAGCTTCATGACCATTATTGACAATATAAATTTATCTCAGGTTATCGCAAGAGGAATATCATGGCTTTTGCAATTTCAAACGGAAGAAGGATCTTTCTACGAAGTTGGACCCTACGCTAACAGAAAACTCAATGATACGATAGTTAATGAAGGATGGGCTTATTCACCCAACATAACGTTAACCTCTCATGTCTTGATTGCATTACATAATGTGAAAGATTTACCTGGGGTAATTCGAAAAACTCAAACATGGACAGACTTACCAGTGACTTGATATCAGAATCCTAATTTACTAATCGTGATTCATTTGCAGGTTATCGGTCCTCGATTAGCAGTAGCACGACAGAAAGCTGTAAATTACTTGGAAATCAAAGTTGACCAGATGGTTGGTGCAAAACCTTATGAGACAGCTGTCCTAGCCTACGCTTTGCTTTTAAACAAAAGTCCTAAAGCCGACGCTGCATTCATTATCTTGTCTGGAAGTGTGCATTATGAGGGTAAATAGGCTACAGTATGAGATGATTTCTTGAGGTATCGGTTATGGAATATAATACATCGTTGTATGTTTAGGTGGATTGGCTTATTGGGGTAGAGAGAAAGTTCCAGTACCTGACGTGAAGCTAGAAAACAACAAGCCGTTTTTGCTTCCGAGACTTCCTCACAAGTACGACTCCGAGAATATTGAAGCAACGGCGTACGCTTTAATGGTTTACGTCGCACGGCAAGAACTTGTGCTTGTTGAACCAATCGTCAAATGGCTAAATGGACAAAGACTTTATGATGGGGGTTGGGCTTCAACTCAGGTTCGTATCTACATTTGGCAGTTTTACAGTTTCAATATTTATGATCTCATGATAAACTACTGCTACAATTAAGATGTTACGAATCATTTACAGGATACTGCAGCAGCAATGCGAGCTTTGATCGATTATACAGTTCGGCAAAACATACGGAACGTGACAGATCTCACTGTAACAATTGAGGCTGTGGCAATAGCTAACCAAGTGACGACTTTCAGAGTCAATTCCCATGAACTTGCCACTCCGAAGAGATTACACGTAAGTTAAAATTGAACTTAATCAATCTTCATCCATCATGTCGTAATGTACAATTTTTGAACTTATAGATTCCTAATGCATTTGGAACGGTAAAAGTGCAAGCTAAAGGAGCAGGTTATGCGATTCTTCAAATGCAAGTTCAGTATGGAGTAGATCGATCACGATTTGTGACAGAACCTCCTGTTCCAGCTTTCTCACTTTCTACACAGGGGAAGTTCGGTGGGCGTAACGCATCTTTAATTGAATATATTTCGTGTCAGAGGTAAGGGATCGGTCGATTTTTGCAGGCAAAATAAACTAAGCCCTGAGTTGAACATGCAGACTTATTTTGTTTTTTCTAGCTGGACCTATCTGGAAGAATCTGAACGATCTGGAATGGCAGTTTTAGAAATAAAAATTCCAACAGGTTATTTTGTTCTTCAGAAAAAACTAGATGACTATGTGAAGTGGGGTGCAGTTTCTACCCTAAGAAGAGCAAAATACTTCCCGGACAAAGTTGTGTTCTACTTTGATTACGTGAGTTGCATGTTCCTTGAATTATACCTTCCATCTAGAATGCTCCAAAAGACCTTTCTTGGCACGACAATCTCAACATACTTTTAAAACGATATTTCTACATTAAACATTTCGATCGTACATCGCTTTGTACGGCTTGGAGGGTGGGACACCGATTGGATTGAGGGATGCACTTTCATGAATGAGGTTGAGTAAATGTAGATCACTTGTAAAAATCTAAGGTGCTACTGTTCTTGTTGCTCATGAGATATACTTTCTTGACACAACTGGGAGGCACTGTAAAGTGGGTGTAACCAAGGTG
>JAQGAC010002333.1:0-10613 GCA_034696585.1 Isotomurus maculatus
TACGTAAAAAAATTTTACCCCCTACCAACCCCCCCCCCCCCGCTCCCAGCCTAAAAATCCCGGAAAATTTGGAAAAACTCTTCGGCAACGGTCGTTGGCGCGTTGGCGGTTTTTTTCCAAGCCCGTAATTGGCTTGAAGGATTGTAATTATTTTCATGTGAATCGACTGTCGTTGGCACGATTGCTAAGAATTCAGTTTTTAGGTAATGGGTTATGTTCAAGATTTTAATTTATTGAAGATCAAAGTAAATAACAACTAGGTAAATAGGCCCGTCATATGACAGATACGATAGTAACAAAAATAATCCTCCTGAAACTCCAGAATTTACAAGGCCTCATTAACACAAACATTTGCGAATAAATAACTTTGAATGGAAAAATCGACCAGGCTATAAAATTTTTTAGTGATGTAGAGTAGCTTAGGTTCACTAGTTTTTATTTACACGAAAGATCATCACATGGTTATCAATATTTCCCTCTAAATACATTTATAATCAGCTTATTTCCCTACAATAACAATATTAATCAGCTACCACGTAGCATATCACTCGTGGATTCAATTAGGAAGTGGGCTTAGGTTGTTTGTCATGCAACGCCATGTGTTGTTTGTGGTGAGAAGGCTTTAGGAATTGTCTTCCACAAGTGGGGCACTTCAGTTTTGCAATGCCAACTCCCAACCTGGAATTCTTGGGGACGCGGACGTGTCCCCTAACTTGAAAGTGAGCATTTAGTGGAACAATATACTTTGATCGCAAACTGATAAGATTTGCAGGATGAATATGCCATCAGAGTAAATATACACAGATATCAATATTGCATGAAACTTAACTGGAGGTTAATTACGATGAGCATAAAAACCAATGATCAGTGCTGCCTATATTTATTCTCGCAGAAACCTATTTAACACCAAAAGCATTGCAGATCTGGTCAACTAAATACCACACAAAAGAAACAGCCATGACAGGAAGAGGGTGGAATCCAATACTCATTCTGCAGTTCCCCCAGCAGGCACTAAATATTTTACAACCACCAATACAAGCCAGCCTGTAACCGTTCTTAATGATTTAATTAATTTGTGCGCTATACTATGGCAGTATAATCAACATGGGAATGTTTTGGATATTTTGAGTTTGTAGTCAGATAAAACCTTAGTGGTATACCTGACTCATGATTGGCAAATCACACCATTATTATTGCTACATGAAGCTGAGTAAAGGTATAAATTGGCGTATGTAACACAGGTGTACGGGCCGCTGAAGCCACTCCACTCTAGGTCAGTTGAAATTTGGTTTTTTGAATCCTCCCAAAGAAATTGAGACGGTGTTCTTGAATCACTCCCACCCAACCAGTAGCGCAGAGAAGAATCTGTTGCGTTTAAAAACGCCAAATAGATATAATTCTAGATAACTGCATAAAATATTTAAACTCACTGAATTCTGTGTCTGATGCGTGATGATTTCGAAGCATTTTCAAAGTGTCAATGCTGTAAAGCTCTGCAAGCTTCATACCCAAAGATGCACAATAAGTATTTGACGCTGCCCTTGTCTATTCATTGAAACCGTATATTAATTCAAGGATATTACCGAAATTCACTGAATTTATCAAATTTTCTATAGTTTAACCAGTGGTATTAGCTTTACCCTGTACGTGTTGTCGTAAAAGTATGAGTGGCCATTGTAAACTCCAATAAGTTTCATTTTAGGAGCAGGTCCTTCCTCTAAGATACTTCTGGCTGCAATTGTCAGAATTGGCTGTGAATTGTTAGCTAAATTATTAAACGTTTATGAACTTCCGTAATCCAACTTCACTTACCGAAAGTATCTAGCAGGGCGAAGCTTAAGATGAGGACACAAAAACGAAACATTCTGCTCGAGAGAAGGCTGGTTTAGGTGTGATACCCGAGAAAAATGGAGAGGGCTCTTTTATTAACCTTTGATGCAATTCTTCGAGTGCCAATTATGTGAAAACAGAAATTGTCTTTCGTAACACAAATTCTCTTTTCTATATCGCAGACACGTTAGTGAATTGTCCTTCATCAGGCAGATAAATTATGATTTGCAAATTGCATTTCCATTTGCATGTAATGTTTCGAATAACAAACGCAAATTAAAAGGTATCAATTAGTTTTGTTTTGCATGTGTTGTATCAATTAGAAATGTGAAGTAGCGTCGGCATCAGGATCAATCGCCAAACTAGATATGACTGCGTTTGACGACATGACGACATCCCATCATTTCCAGGTAAACTGTTCGAGTGGTTTGTTTACATTTTTACTTTATTCGGGTAAAAGAGTTTAGGCAAGAGTGAGTATAGCTCTGTGGTTTGATAAATTAACACTTCATATGATAATATTCTTGATTTATTATTTGAGTATTAAATAACCAATCTAATGTTCGTTGTTAGATAACAGAGATACACAAAATACATTAGAAGAACAACGATGAAATCGACAATGAAATTCACAGTCTACGTAAAGAAATTGCTGAAATCAGAAGAAAAGTATTTCGTCGAGGTAATATTGTGGTCTTATGTTTTTAAGTTCTCCAAGTTAGGAGAAAGGCTTAGATCCGATAAAACTCGAAAAAGGTCATTTCCTCCTTTAAGGTTTATGGAATGAGGGAAGCTACTCCTCTCGGAAATCGAGCTAATTATATTTCTATCAAGCTCACAAACTGTACATGAAAAAAGAAATAGCAATTAACATTCAATGATAATGAATGTACCATTTGTTTGCGACCATGCTAAGCGTTAAAACACACGACTTAACGCATCTTCCAAAACGTTAAATACGAGCAAGAGCATATAAACCAGACTTCAAACTTCTGTTTCGAGTTTGCAATTAATACGAATTGTACGTATGATAGATTTTTCTGACTGAACCACCCAATTAAATGATCTCGCACTGCAAACCACAAGAACATAAGCATGAAATAATTCACGGTATAAGGTTGAAGATTTTATAAAAACCAAGGACTACTTGATGACGCATATTTGCGTGTCTCTTACCAGTTAATCAATGTTCATTAAAGTTTGGTTTGTGGCTGCGAAGTCTGCAAGTGTTATTTCTGCGAAATTATGGATTGAGAAGTAAAGTGCGAGTGAGTGGACTATAAGCTCTGACACACGTCATCTCCGCATACTCACAATAATACATTGGGAGTGGGGTTCGGCTTTTTGAAAAAAACCATATGCCATTCCATAGACTTGAAGAAATCCTAATTTGTTTTTGCCAACGCCTATTTTGAAAAAAAGTTACAGCAATTTTTTGAAGATTTTAGGTCATTTTGTATACTTTTTACCCAATTTTTGACCTTGATGAAATTTTTCTTTTGTTAACTTTCAAAGTTCTCTCCACTAGTTTTGATAACATGGGTTTAAAATTTCCTGATTTCGAAATTTCGAAAAAATTTGGAAATCGACCATGTTGGAGGCCTCAAATATATGTTTAAACCTGGTTTTTCGGGTCAACCGTTTAAAAAAGTGAAATTTTGAATTTTTTTCTTCAAAGACAATTCGATGCTATTTTAGTTGATAGAAACTTCTATGTTAAGAAGCAAATCAGTTTTTGAGGAATAAAAAATACAAAAACGCTTAAAACGGCTACAAAATTTCAAAATTTAGCTGTAAAATGTTAAAAAATGCGTTGGCAAAAAATGTTTTTGCAATTTTTAAGTTGGAGTGTAGCGTATAGAACAAAATTGCTTTGGTCGAAATTCCTGAGACCCCACTTCCAATGTTATATTGTCAGTCGAATCAAATCTGCTTTCCTGCTGACAAGTGTCCTTCACCTAACTCCAGGAAACGAGGCCAGTTCTTAGTAGTCACATCTCAAGCAGACACATCTTAATCGACCTGCCATTTATCTGCAGTCTCATTCAGTCTAGCTGAGCCGTTTGAGACGTAGATTGTTGACGAACCTTAAACACGAATCAAAAGGGCAACATGAGACTCTTCTGCCTTATGCTGGTGTCAGTGGTTTGGACATTAGAAATTTCTTCAGAGATCAATCTCAAACCTCCAAGTGAAGGACTAGGAGGCTACATTCCCATAGAAGGCGTGTGCAAAATAGAAGGAACTGAAAATAATTGTGACAACTTTTACTTTACTGCGGCTACACTGCGGAGTATCCGTCCTCACAGTGAATTCCACGTTGTTTTGACCCTCGAGAGTTCCGTAGTATCCGCAGTGACATTTAACCTCTCGATTCTGTCGGGAACAGAGGAGGAGGAGGATGTTTTCCTGTGGGCACAGCAGCAAGTTACTTTGAATCCTGAAGAACAGCGAATGGTCGTTTTGAATGTGAGTGAACTGGGAGAAGAAAATCTGCGTGTGGAAGTCACAGGAAATAATAAATCGGAAGCGATACGTCTTAAGCAAGTTGCTTCTGAGGAGGAGATATTGTTTCAAACTGACCGGAGAGATTACGCCCCAGGAGAGACTGTCCAATACCGCACAGTAATTGTGGATAAATTCCAAAACAAAAGGCGAGTTTTTATTTCATCTTTTTCAGAATTATTCTTAATTAATTGGGTAAGGTATTGAAATTGATCTTTAATTCAATTCACACCCACTGAAATTTCATACACTGTGTCATAATTCCGTCTTCTAATGTGATTAGAAATACATTTGACCAAGAAAATAGTTAGTTTATAATGGCAAGTTGCAAAATCCATTTGATTCAATCATTTTCCACTATAAAATAAGGTTTTTAAATAAATTTTGAATGCGAATTGAGTCTGACCTTGTCACATTATCTTTCGCTAAATATAAACCTACGTTCTGCACAATAAGGGTACGATTAGTAACAGAAAATTTTGATCAAATCGGTCCTATAAGTAAGTCTTCTTTTTTTCATTTCTGATAAGAACAGCTGACCCTCAGGACTCAATATTTCGTACCTCGTTTATCTAGTGCACAATGTTTGTTCACACTACGAATTAACTCAATATCTGAGCTTACATAAAATCAAAATCAACTTGATGTACCTGCCAACAGTTTAGGACAGAAAGAAAGTTATATGAAATCTTTCCATGCATAAAAACACCTGGAAATTTTAAAATTATTTGAGATATTTCGGAAAATAACCAAACCAAAATTTAATGGATTAAATCGAAATTGATAGAAGAGGATCAGTAAATAAACTCTGTTCGTGGATTGGTACTTGCAGGATGCTCAAGATCTCCGGGCTGAACCTTTACAGCTGCCCCCCTTCTCGAATCCTTCCCGTGGAAATTCCACAAACCGGAATATTGACTGGAAATTTTACTTTCGAGGGATGCATGACGAAATTCAGGGGATCTCTGACACAAACTGCAACTTCACGTCCTGTCCACCTCAGACGAATCAGGCGAAATTTCGGGAAATTAGTGTCAATTGAGATGAAGGTGAAAAAGGCAGAAGTCGATTTCTCCAAGCCGAAGTTCCAGGCAAGCCTTCAGCTGAAATCATTCGAAGGACTTCCACTGGAAGGTCACTGCGAGGTCACTGTTCAACCGCACTCCGAAGAAAGTGACGAAGATGTTGGAGAATCTGTTGGTAGATCTATGTTGAATGTGAGCCTTACTGCCGATGCTCCTACTGCAGAAGTCGAATTCGACTTGCCGAAGGAATTGAAAGGAAAAAAGCACACTGAAGAAGGATTCTCAGTTATTGACGTGAAGACATTTTGCACTCATCTCCTTTCGGGGACAAAGGTGGCTGACACCAAAAAGGTTAGAATTTACACAAGTCTTTTTGAAGTGGGACTGGAGGCCAACGGTCCCGCCGTTTCCTTTATCCGTCGGCGTGGAAACTCCTCCCACCCACAAACAACACTTCTCGTGCTCAAATTCCACGTGCGAAGGAAGAACGGATCTTCTGTGCGAGTGGTTGACCCTTCGAGCGGACTGCAGGTGAGGTTGAACTTCTCCAGTGACACTTACAGCAAACTGCAGCCTTCGAGGACGGAATTCTTCCTTCCGATTCCTGAGGACGGAAGGGTGCGATTGGAAATGGAGGTCAACGACACAACCGCATTTTCCTCGGAGGACAAAGTTCAAATGTCGGTAGGCAATGCAATACAAGTTGAGTCGTTGGAGGTCACTGCCAGGCCCGTTTCCCCACAACTTCACTTGGAGGTCGTTAACCCTCCCAGGTCAATCCAACAGGGAGACACATTACGCATACGTGTTCGTTCGTGTCGTCCATTTCGTCACCTGAGTGTTGTTTTGTCGTCACTTAAAGCGATTTATATTTCCCGGGGGTTCTCCTTCGCTCCCCAAGAAGAAGAGACGCGGTTGAACGAGGTCATTGAACTCCCCATCCCACACAATGTCACTGAAGGGAACCTTAACCTCCTCGTCTACGGCATCAACGGTCGCTTCCAAGGAGATCCTGAGAAAGCAGTCTACTTTCAAGAACTGAAAATAAACGTGAACACAGGAACGCAGGAATTGAAGATTGTCGACCAATTCGACGACGGAATGTCGACTAAGGTCACCTTAAGTTTCGTGAATATTTTGAATGACTCTTTTGTGTCTGTCATGGCAACAAAGGTGGGAAGTTTTGAACTTGACGAGGGAGAAAGGAGAGAACGAAGTTTGACCTGCCTTTACGACAAAAAGGCCCCCGTACTTCCAGGTGGAGTGGATGTAGTTGACATTCACATTAAGTCGATTATTGGGGACATCAGTTTTGGGAAATCACCCGTTTACTTTCAGTCGGCCTCATTTGACCCCAACCCGGTTTTCATTTATTTCGACGTCGACGCTGTGAATTCAACGGAAAATGTCGAAGCGTTTCTCCTAACGAAAACCTTCGATAGAAAAACTCAGTTTGGATCGTACGTCATCAGCGCGGTTATCCACCATCCAGAAAACGGCATTGCTTTTGTTTCCTCCCCGGAAGTTGTTACAATTCCTCCACCCCCCGTGGAAATGGCGTTTTCAGTCCCCCCGTCGATTCTTTTGGGAGAGACGATGGAAGTCTCGGCGACAATCTCCAATCCCTCTGAAAATCGTTTCCATGACGACGTGATATTCGAAATGGTGGAAGGAAATTCGACTGAGAGCATTGTGACGCTTGTGGATTTAAATCCGCATTCCTCCAAAATATTAAAGTTTCCTGTGACCCCGAGCGAAGTCGGTGACCTTTCATTCGCCCTCAGGTCAGACCCTTTTGGTGATTTCTTTGCAAATGCTACGGTGAGGGTCACACCGAACGGAGTCACGCACAAGCTGAGCAGAAATTTACTCGTGAGCAATCCACATGATTTGTTTAACGTGGAGCTTAACGCGTTCCTGGAAACGACGTCTTTTGACCTTCCGGAAGACTGCAGCCAAATTGGTGACACGGAAACCCTCATTTACGAAAACGACACACTTGGTGACGTCCTTACATTCGTTGGACACGGATTTCTTGACGTCACGTCAGAATTGCGTGAGTTTACTTTAGGACGTCAGATGATTCTTTTGTCGCTACATCGATACTACGTCGACAGAGAAGAAGATGCGGCAGTGGAAAAAGTCTCCCAGGTGCTGAAGAAAGTCAGCCAGACGGAAACGTCATATTACAAATCGGAGGAGGATCCGAATTCAGTTGTGATGGAAGCAATGGAAGTCCTCGTGGAGGCGGAGTCACTCGGAACTCCGTTTGCAAAGTTCCAGTCGCCATCTCCCATTCGTCGTTTGGAGAAACTGCAGAAAAAGGACGGCAGTTTCAAAAGTGGAAGTGGATTTGACATTTGGGCGTTTGACGTGAGTGTTGTATGCAATACGGCAATCGCTCTTCGTGCTATTCGCAAGTGGAATGACGCCCAGATTGACGTGAAGCAGATGTTCCCACACGTCAGATTTCAACAGGGAGTTGATTTCCTAAGGAAGTCCGTGTCATCAGGTCAACTGGGTTCCAACTACGAAGTAGCTGCAGTCGCCCTATTGTTCACGGAGATCAACGATCCCGACGCTCCTCAACTTCTTCGCCTCCTCAGCCAACGCTCCTCCTTCGACTCACATGGAACATTCTGGAGATCAACTCGAACTGTCAACTCAACAACATTCTCTGCTACAATAACTGCGACGTCATTTGCCCTTCAAATGTACGTCAACATGGGCAGATTGGATGAAGCAGCTCCCATCGCCTCGTGGCTGGTTTCCCAGAAAGACGCAAATGGGCTGTACGAATCTTTAGGCGACACGGCGGCAGCTGTCGAGAGTTTGTCGAAATATTCGTCTGCGCTTACGTTGGATGGAAGAACGTTGCCCAGGCTTGTAAAAATTGCTACGGAGTGTGTGACACCGCGGAGAAACATTTCAAACCATTCCGACAAACTCGACATCTCTTTGAAGGAGGGTGGAGGAAGTTTGAATATCCACGTCTGTTTGTTCAGTTCCCCTCAGGTCTCCATTCACCATGTGGAAGTGTCGCTGCCCTCGGGATATCTTCTTCAGTACGACAAGCGCAATCCTGGCTGGCCACGCTCCTCTTCAATTGGTTTTAGCCCGGACACATTTCGAAGAGAGAAGACCACGTACCTCTTCCGTTTCCAGGGGAAACTCGGGATTGACTGCTTCCACGTGAATGCACTAAGAATGGCAGACGTGACTTCAAGCGCGAGTTCCCTGGTAGGGTCAGTGTCATCGTATGGCCCTAGGGACCCCGTCAAAAGATCAGTAAAATATTTCTGCCTCTCATAAATCTGTACCTAATAGAAAATTCCACCGACAGAGTTGCCAAGAACTACTGTCTGTCGCGACGGACTTGTTTCTTTCAATCCTTGTGGTACACTAAATGACTAAATTAATGTTAGTGTAGATAACAATCAATTTACTTGCCATAATATAAATGCTTTTAAAAAAGTGTGAGGTTGTTCTTACTTTATATGTCTTCGCATTAATCACACCCAGTTGAAGAAATCGTTTAAGTTGTTGTTAAAATTATAAAAGTAAATGAAATAAATGTCAAAATTTATTCAATATTTAGAGAAAGGCTCAGTAATTAACAAAGTGAATTTGTGAAGAACTAGCTGTCCATATCTGCAATTCAGTTGTAAAGTATGAAAGACCTGCCTGGAGAAAGCGTGGGAAAGTGTGGGAGGACTGATTCCCACCTCTTAATATCTCTCTACGATATAATACCGACGCCAAGCATATTCTAGAAGGCCAGGAAATTCTATTTCACTCATCGTATTCCATAGACTTCGGTAATCAAAAACCAAATCATGTATATATGGATACCAGATTCTGCTTGTAACGGCTATCAAAATGTCACTCTGTCTGTTTCGGTGACCCCCATTGTTCACACTTTAAAGTTGTTCACACGCTAATGTCTCATTATGAAAAATTGCATTGGCTTACCAAACCAGTTAAGAAATCAAAACCTCAGATTTCAATTTAAATTCTGCTCCAAGAAAAAGCTTGCCTTAATTCTTGTCTCATTTAGCTACAGTTTGAGGAACTATAAACCAGTTGAGGGGTTCCGACCAAAAACGGTGTACAATCGGTTGCTAAGATTTCGAAAATTGACGTGACAACCAATTTTTGAAGAAAAATCGATTAGGAGGTTAGCGCCACTACACCAAAAAAACGCATCTACCTCGGTTTTAACCAGAATCTTTTGCGGTTTTCGACAATAGGTTAGGAATAGTGTAGTTGTGAAATCTCCGTCGGTAAAAAAATGCAGAATGTTCTAAATTTTGTAAAATAAAACAATGCACGTTTTTCCGACTTTAATAGATCTTGTACATTAAATTATTCACGTAAACTGTGAAATTATGTGGGTTTACTGTCCATAACACTTAAAGTTCCAACTTATGGCGGATTCGTCAACACGAAACGACTCATCTGTCCAATTTTTTTGGTTCCTATTGACCCGTCCAAAGCTTCGAATGAATTTTGTGGGGAAAAACACATTTTCACTTTGATCTCTGAAGTCAAGCTAACTCAAAATTTGTGGTCAAACATTAAAATGCGCATTATGACCTTGATTGTCTTCAAATGTGAAAGTGATAGATCCAAAATATGTGTATTTTTTTGCCCAGGTATCTGTGAGCGACTGGTAAAATTTTGTTCACATTAATATGCACAAGTTTTGATCAATGCTATAACAAATAGCGAAGAGTAAGAAGCACCTCCAGTTCTTAAGTTGAATTTAGTAAATTTTAACACAGAGTTATATGAACAATATCGCAGGAATAAAAGTACAATGCATCATATCCAAATAAGTATTATATTTGCAAAGCACCGAGGCTGACAAAACCTAAGAAAATGCCAAGACTATTTTGTGTCCCATTTCAACTTCAAAGACAAGCAGCAGCTGCTGCGTCAAGAATGGTATGAGTACATTCACACCCTCAGCAAGTTGTACAGATGTGAGATTTAGGGAAATAGTTTGTATCTTATTCCATTATGGAATGTATCTTTGAGCGACTGGTGAATTTTCGTTCACATTAATATGCACAAGTTCTGATCAATGCCATAACAAATAGCGAAGAGTAAGAAGCACCTCCAGTTCTTAAGTTGAATTTAGTAAATTTTAACGGAGAGTTCTATGAACAATGTTGCAGGAATCCAAGTACAATGCATCATATCCAAATAAGTATTATATTTGCAAAGCACCGAGGCAGACAAAACCTAAGA
>JAQGAC010002334.1:0-10612 GCA_034696585.1 Isotomurus maculatus
ACGGTCGGACGGCCTGCCGTGTTACGTCCTCCTATAAGCCCAATATTACCTGGGCTAAAAAGGATCTTTTAAACAAAATTCAAAGTACAAAGCTAATTCAAGCTTACGCAACAGGTTCCTGCACTAGTTGAAAGAGGAGCAAAGAATTCCTTGCATGAAACTTCTTTGTTTCTCCACAAGCATCGAAGAATTATATCAGAACAGTCCGGCACAAGCTGGGTGAACGATATAGAATGAAATACATGCACGTGTTTCTAAATTGATAATAAGTTACAATGCCCAGCACTTACTTTCATTATGCTCTTTCCCACAACGCCATTCAAGTATTTGTGGGAACTGACATGAGGACGGGATCCGTAATCACTCAAGTTCAAAATCGATGCAGCTCCATGGTTCATTATTTCCGTCAGAAAATCAGCATTTCCAAAGAATCCACACAATTTCGAAAAGAACTTCGTATGCGTACATACAGTCGACAGTATTTTCAACGCTTGCACGTCTAAACTTGGCTCCCTACCAAATTTGTGCAGATATTCAGCGGTCTTGTTACTCTCCACAAATGCAAGGTACTCAACCACCATTCTATCAAACAACTCTAATAACAGACATTTCTGTACAATGCAAACGGCTTATTATTGCCTTTCACTAACCTCTGCACTTTCTCCACTTCTGACTTCTTTGCCAGATTCATGTTGCAAATTGAAAATGCTGGGAATGGAATCCTGTCGACTGTAACTTCTGATGAATGAAACGTAATCACAATAGGATTGCCCAAAATAGGTCCCACCACACCAATCCGTATAAGATAAGATGAGAATAAAATGATCCCAAGAATAGCGCAAATCCAAAATACCCTGTAAAATATACGAAATCAATCATCAGCCACAGATTTCGTCTTATAATCGTGAGAATATCAAAGTAGGATACCGTTGAATCGTGTGGCAACCTTTTTGGCCGACATATTGAAATCCATGAAGCGAAGTATCTCGGAAGAGCTCAGCAAGCACAGAGTCTTTCGAAGGTTCTAATAGCTTCAAGCGGTTGGACTTGGACTTGTTTTCCAGGTCTTTAAGTCTCTGTACACTCATTTTAATAGCAAAAGCAGATTCAAATCGTCTCGATGAAGTACAACACAAGAGGGGCAAAAAATTTGAAGCTTATATAGAAACTAATAACTGCATTATCATTCTTGCAGAGCCTGTAATACCTCTAATCCAACTACGCTTCAGAGCTTGTAGCTTTCTTCTAATATATGAGACACGCAAGCTAATTAATAATTCCAATTATATTCCAGGAACCGAATTGCTTACTATAAATCAGCCGAATCCATAATTCACCTACTTCGCATTTGTCCGAGTAGAAAATTAAATGAAGTTGGAATATGTTGATAATTAAAAGTAACCGGAGGAAAACAATCGTCTATTCACATCATGAGATAGTATTATTCTTTGTCCGGATATGAGCGAAAGCGTAAAATAAGACCACAACAACCCATTAAGGCGATATTACTTTCCTTGTAAGTACGGAACATACATATTCAAGTGTGGGAAGTTAATTGTTGAGCGCTTTGCAGGAACAGGATGTGTATAAATTGTTCCAATTAATTTTGTCAATGAAGCTATAATCTAGCCTGGTTATAAAATATGCTAATAGATAAACAAACCGCATTCGATTCGCATAAATACTAACAATATGAAACATTGTTGGACCCTTACACTACGTCGTTCCAAATCACTCCTTAAAAGCGATGACACACACTGCAGCTATTAGTTGTCCCGTAGTACTTGGTCAATAATCGACACTTAAAAACGAAGGCTATGCTTTTATTTAATTGAAAAATTTTAATCCATACGAGGTAAAGCATAACAGTAAGTGCAAACAATGAGATGGTGAATGTTTAGAGCCTTCAGAAAACCTCTCCTTTCGTTTGTCTTACACGAACTGATTTTGTCGACAAAGTAGGAATACCAGCTCTTCTTCCCTGTCGCGTAATTGATATAAATTGTTCCTGATTTCCCAAGCTTGATTTTCTTTTGTTTGTTTCATTTTCACTCATATTTCCAGAAAACGAAGGACCTGATTTCCCTTTCTTTTCAAAATAATACCGAAGTGTGAAGAAATACAACGGTTCCACTAAACTGAGGACGCTGAATCCTATTGCGAATCCTAGCAATCCTCCTGTGTCAGCTGCACGCATAAAAATTCTCATTTCAAACTTCCAACAAGAGCCACAGCTATATTGTAGTGTAGTACTAACCAAGAATAGCTTTAAATCCAGACAGGCTTTTCCTCATTCGAGACTCAACAAAATCTGACGCGAAGAACACGTGAATTATTGACAAGCTTTCGTTTGCCCTGCACGAAAAAGTAAAATCACTTACGGTAGTCAATAAGCTCCCAAAGCATTACAACAGGTATATTACCACAACTCATTAACTCCATTGAAATATTTCTTCCAGAGTCCGGCATCATCCCGCATAGGCATTTTACTCATATCTGACGTGTAATCCAATTGCGTACACGAAGGCAAACATGTTTTGCACTTTTGTCGAATTCCTGTCTTCCTCATTTCCTCGTCAATCTCCGATGCGCAACGAATCGTTGGACTTGAGACGCAATAGGTCCGATTCCCTACGCCTTTCGAAACACCAAGAACACCATTCAGTTAGTCGATTCTATAGTACGGTACTATCAAACTTAATTTCGCTGCCTACTTGGTTGACTAATCCTAATACATCCACATCGAGCCCAAGTCTCATCTGCAATGCATTCATCAATGCAGTTGTCCTTCCGATAAAACTTAAACGATTGTAGTACTTTTTCCCCTAGAAAATAGCAATGCCGTTTTTCCTGCAGAATTTTAATCTTGGGAATCCTTACAACCGAATAATTAATCATGTCGCGAATGTGAACTGCTGGAATCTTACGAAACTGTAGCTCTTAATTTCTTTCGGGTCAGCGGTGGTAATTTGCGCTGTGACTCCCAAGAATACCTCTTCATTTGGACCAATGCCTCTTCCAAAATCTTTAATATCAGGAAACGATATTGGAGAATGTACTTGCACCTGTGCTACCACTTTCCATTTTTTACAACAATTGATACAATAATAATTCGACTCATTAAAATTCAAATTTTAATCACCCGAAACCCGTGTCCATTTCCCCGAGCACAGCTGTACTCCGACAATTGTGGATTCACGAGGATGGATAAGCCATTTTGTACTCCTGCCTTCATCTGATGTAGAGGGTACTCCAATTTGCTCCCCGACTTCGCAGAAGGATTCAGTAAATTCTTATCGATGTCCCAGTTTCTCCACGCTTCCACAATAGAGTCGTTCAAATCTCTATCAAAACTGGTTACACGGGAGTCGTCCTTACTGTAACATTTTGAACAAACTTGATTAATTAAATCTTAAAATTAGTTTTTTTAACTTTAGCTACAATTTTGCACCTGTATCCTCGCATCACAAACCGTGGCATCATGTTAAACGCCTAACAGTCACATGCAAATAAAGTCAAATTGTGATACTGTCTTCTGTCACAGATGAATATTTTTAGCTAAATACGAAACTAAGTCTCAAGCTTACGCAACAGCGTCCTGCACGAGTTGGAACAGGAGCAAACAATTCCTCGCATGAAACTTCTTCGTTTCTCCACAAACATCGAAGAATCATGTCAGAACAGTACGTCACAGTCTGAGTGAACGATACCGAATTAAACATACATCTGTGTTTCTAAATTGGTAGTTATGATCTCCAACACTTACTTTCATGAAGTTCTTTCCCACAGCGGCATTCAAGGGCTTGTCTTGATGATGTGATTCGTAATCACTCAAGTTAAAAATCTTGGCAGCTGTATGGTTCAATATTTCCGCTAGAAAATCGGCATTTCCAACGAAGCCACACATTTTCGAAAAGAATTTGTAGCGCGTACACAAATTCGACAATATTTTCAAAGCTTCCACATCCCAAATCGGCTCGCCACCAAATTTCTCCAGGTATTGGGCTGTCCTGTTACTCTCCACATAGGCAAGGTACTCAATCACTACTCTGCCACACAAAATATTCTGATTATAATAACTGTACTAAAATTGTTACGCATAAAATGGTCTGTCATTCACTAACCTCTGCAATTTCTCGACTTCCGACTTCTTTGCCTGATTAATGCTGCAAATTGAAAATGCTGGGAATGGAATCCTATCGACTGTAACTTCTGATGAATGAAACGTAATCACAATGGGATTTACCAAAAGAGGTCCCACCACACCAATCCGTATGAGATAAGATGAGAAAAAAATAACCCCAAGAATTGTGCAAACCCAAAATGCTCTACCAAATATACGAAATCAGTAATCAGCCATAGACAGATTTTGTTTCATACTTGTGAGAATATCGAAATAGAATACCTTTGCGTCGAGTGGCCACCTTTTTGGCCGACGTATTGAAATCCATGAAGCGAAGTATCTCGGAAGAACTCAGCAAGTACAGACTCTTCCGAAGGTTCGAATAGCTTCAAACAGTTGGACATTGACTTGTTTTCCAGGTTTTCAAGTGCCTGGGCACTCATGTTAATAACGCAAGTTGCACAGGCAGATTCAAATCGTCTCGATGAAGCAAAGAAACAAAACAAGAGGTGCAAAAAATGTGACGCTTAAATATTAACTTCTATACAACCTGATTAGCACTCTTGTACACCTCTAATACAACTACACTTAACAGCTTGTAGCTTTCTTCTAATACGAGACACGCAAGCTATAGGCATTAATTATTTCAATTTTATTCCAGGCTCCAGGATCCGAATTGTTCACAATGAATCACCCGAATCCAGAATTAACGTACTTCGTACTTCTCCGAGTAGAAATGAAGTTGGAATATGTTGATAATTATAAAATTACGGAAAACAATCAGCAATTCACATCATGAGATACTATTATTTTTCATCCTGATATGAGCGAAAGTGTAAGAATAAGACCACAATTTCCCATAAGGCGATATTTCTCTTCTTGTAAGTACGAAACATACATATTTAAGTATGGGAGGTTAATTGTAGAGTGTATTACAGGAACAGGATGCGTATAAATTGTTCTAATTCATTTTGTCCAAGCTATAATCTAGGCTAGAATCGCTAGATTAACATAATATATGCTATCAGATAAACAAACCTCATTCGATTCGCCTGAATACTAACAATATGAAACATTTGTTGAAGGCTACACTACTTCGTTCCTAATCACTCTTTTAAAACCGATGACACACACTGCAGCCATTAGTTGTCTTGTAGAATTTGAATGATCATGATCGACACTTCAAAACAAAGACTATGCTTTTACTTCATTTAATTTTTAATCCATAGCAGGTGAAGCATAACAGTAAGTGCAATCAATGAGAAGGCTGAATTTTTAGAATTTTCAGATCACCTCTCCTGTCGTACGTTTTACACGAGCTGATTAGGTCGACAGAGAAGGAACTAGCAGTTCCTGTTCTCTGTCGCAAAGACGATGAAAGCTTCTGCTCATATTTTCCAAAGCTTGAATTTCTTAGACTTGTGTCATTTTCACTCACATTTCTAGAACATGAAGAACCAGCTTTCGCTTTCTTTTCAAAATAATGCCGAAGTGTGAAGAAATACAACGGCTCCACTAAACTGAGGACGCCGAATCCTATTGTGAATCCCAGCAATCCTCCTGTGTCAGCTGCAAGCAGAAAATTCTCATTAGAAACCTCCAACAAGAGCCAAGCAGCTATTCTGTAGCACTAACCAAGAATAGCCTTAAATCCTGACAGACTTTTCCTCATTCGAGACTCAACAAAATCTGACGCGAGGAACACGTGAATTATTGACAAGCTTTCATTTGCCCTGCACGAAAAAGTACCACAAGCTTTTAAAATCGCTTATTATTATAATATGGTTTTAAATAAGCTCCAAAACCATCACAGGTACATTACCACAACTCATCAACTCCACTGGAAGTATTGGATCGCTTCTTCCATAGTCCCACGTCATCCCGCATAGGCATTTTACTTATGTCTGACGTGTAATCCAATTGCGTACACGAAGGCAAACATGTTTTGCACTTTTGTCGAATTCCTGTCTTCCTCATTTCCTCGTCAATCTCCAAGGCGCAACGAATCGTTGGACTTGAGACGCAATAGGTCCGGTTCCCTACGCCTTTCGAAACACCAAGAACACCATTCAGTTATTCGATTCTAGTATCTAATAATAAATCAAACTTAATTTAGCTGCCTACTTGGTTGACTAATCCCAAGACATCCACATCGAGCCCAAGTCTCATCTGCAATGCATTCATCAATGCAGTTTTGCTTCCGATAGAACTTAAACGAGTTTAGTACTTTTTCTCCCAGAAAGTAGCATTGCCTTTTTTCCTGCAGGATTTTAATCTTAGGAAACCCGACAACCGAATAATTAATAATGTCGCGAATGTGAACTGCTGGACTCTTACGAAACTGTAGCCCTTAATTTCTTTCGGGTCCGCAGTGGTAATTCGTGCGATGACTCCCAAGAATACCTCTTCATTTGGTCCAATGCCGCTTCCAAAATTTTTAATATGAGGAAACGCTAATGGAGAGTGTACTTGTACCTGTGCAACCATCTTCCATTTTGTTACATTATTCGGGTCATTTAAAGTAAGCTTTTAATTACCCGAAATCCACGTCCATTTCCTTGAACACAGCTGTACTCCGATAGCTTTGGATTCACGAGGATGGACAGGCCATTTCGAACCCCAGCCTTCATCTGATGTAGAGGGTACTCCAATTTGCTCCCCGACTTGGCAGAAGGATTCAGTAAATTCTTATCGATGTCCCAGTTTCTCCACGCTTCCACAACAGAGTCGTTCAAATGTCTCTCAAAACTGCTCAAACCGGAGTCGTTCCGACTGTAATATTTTGTACTTGATTAATTACATCATTAAGTCAGTTTTTTTGTTAACTTTTGCTACAATTTTTCACCTGTATCCTCGCATCACAAATCGTGGTATCATGTTAAACGCCTACAAGTCAATGCAAACAGTCAAATTGTGTTATTATCTTCTGAGTCAGATGAATTTTTTAATCAAGCTTACACAGCAGCTTCCTGCACGAGTTGCAATAGGAGCAAACAATTCATCGCATGAAACTTCTTCGTTTCTCCACAAACATCGAAGAATTATATCAGAACAGTCCGGTACAAGCTGGGTGAACGATACCGAATGAAAGATATGCACGTGTTTCTAAATTGATAATAAATTATTGTGCCCAGCACTTACTTTCATTAAGCTCTTTCCCACACCGTCACTCATGTGCTTAAAGGAACTGAAATGATGATGCGAATCGTAATCACTAAAGTTCAAAACCTTAGCAGCTGTATGGTTCATTATTTCCGCCACAAAATCAGTATTTCTAACGAAGCCACACATTTTCGAGAAGAATTTAAAGTGCGTACACAAATTCGACAATACTTTCAAAGCTTCCACATCCCAAATCGGCGTGCCACCAAATTTCGCCAGGTATTCTGCTGTCCTGTTACTCTCCACATTGGCAAGGTACTCAATCACCACTCTGCCACACAAAATATTCTGATTAGAATAACTGTATACTAAAATTGTTACGCACAAAATGGTCTGCCATTCACCAACCTCTGCAATTTCTCCACTTCTGACTTCTTTGCCTGATTAATGTTGCAAATTGAAAATGCTGGGAATGGAATCTGATTGACTGTAACTTCTGATGAATGGAAAGTAATCAGAATAGGATTGCCCAAAAGAGGTCCCACCACACCAATCCGTATGAGATAAGATGAGAATAAAATGACCCCTAGAATAGTACAAACCCAAAATGCCCTGCCAAATACACGAAACCAGTAATCAGCCATAGACAGATTTTGTTTCGTTCTCGGGAGAATATTCAGAATATCGAAATACCTTTGAATTGTGTGGCAACCTTTCTGGCCAACATATTGAAATCCATGGAGGGAAGTATCCCGGAAGAACTCAGCAAGCACAGAGTTTTCCGAAAATTCGAATAGCTTCAAACAGTTGGACTTCGACTCATTCGCAGTGCAGCAAGAAGCTCCGCAATAATCTTCGTCGCCGTAATCTGGTTCAGTGTTCAGAGGTCTTAGCCCCTGGGCACTCATATTGCTGGCACAGAGCTAAACAAACGCTCCTAAAGAAAAGAAATGAAACAGTACAAATGCTTTTTGTACAAAGACACAAGAGGAAAGTGTAATAATGACTGTATTGACATTTTGAACTAACGTGTGCCTCCATCCAACACAATATAGTATACTTGCCAGCTTTTTCCCAATTTGCGTGACATGCGAACTGGGCATTCATTATTCAAACAGAATTACAATTACAATTACAGGATACGAACAATTTGCTTTGAAGCCTAATCTGGAGTTGTCCTAAACTTCACAAACATATAATTAACGATTAAATTTATTTCTTGTTCTAGAAATGACCGATAAAATATATAAATGTCCTTTACATTATTATAACTTGATGGAATCTATAACTTGTTGATATTATAGCATACACTTCAGCAGCAGCAACAATTTATTATTGTGTGCTCACAGTTCACATTGTAAAGTCATGTTGTTAAGTTAAATGCTTCATGGTCATCACAAATATTTCCTCTATACACCATAATAATATCTTGAATTCATAATAACAGCAGATTATCGAATATCTATTATCGAATGGCTCAGCAAATAAACGCCTTTCAATCAGATGCTGTAAGTAATTGTACAAGTTACTATAGAAGGAGGTATGTTTTGTCAACTTCTAGGGTTCCTCGAGGAATTCTTGTTTCTCCTTTCTCCAAATGAATGAACTTTTTTGTTTCACATTTCACGTCAAAATTCACTGTCCAAAATTCGACATTCAGTTTATTGTGGACAGTAATATTATATACTGTAAAATGAACGGCAATGGATGGATGAACCAGATTCCACACATTCAATCAAACCCGTTCTGGACATGCTACGGCACAGGAAAGAATAACAATCCTTTACCGATCACAGCCAGAAGTTCTGAGCCTGGGACAGATCCCACCCACCACAACCTTCCTGCTAATAATCCGTCTTTTTGTAATTTCCTAAGATTCATTCACACTACACACATCCCAATTAAGGCAATTATTGCTAAAGCTAAACAATAATGTTTCAGCTGCCTCTCGATCAGAACTTCATGGAAGATTTCTCCTAACCTACGACGAGTTAACCTCAGCTCCCGAAGAAGACGTGGACGCAGAGACGTCAGTGCTCTTCGTCTCCAGTCAGGAGGATCACACTCGGGATGAGTTAGTTGATGAGAAGTTCAAGGAACAAATCAACAGTCTCGTCATTAAACACGGCCATAAGAATGCCTGCTTTCAGCAACTTCCAGTAAGTCAAACTTTCCAACTCGATTCGATATAAATTCAGTAACTTCCTGTTGTCTCTCGCAGTTTGGGGTGTTCCAAAAACTCAGTATTTTTTTGGATTACGAAAGTCTCATGATGTCCCGTCTTGTATGCAAGTCTTGGAACTCCTCCGTATCATCCACAGGGAGCTTCCTGTCTCGCACCACTTTCTGCCTCCAATCTTGTGACCTCACTCTTGTGAAAGTCTGCAGATCTACAGAAGTGAAGTGGAGAAACGTCAAATGTTCCTTCATTCCATGTGTGGAAGCAGATACCACGAAAGGATATCACAAGCAATATTTCGTCAACAAACTGCTTCCAAACTCATCATCATTTCTTGTCACATCAGTAACTACGATCATCCTGCAAGCTTTCGAAATTCCCAAAGTGAATTTCCTGAAGTGGCTAAGTTCATGTGAGAACCTTAAATGCTTGGAATTGATAAAGTGTTCTCTCATGATGAGTAAAACCAGTTGGACGAAGGATTCCTTGGAACGGGCTGCACGCAGTCTTAAGTCCGTGTCGATGGTCAACATGAGTCTTGCGAGTGTTGTGGACTTTGGAATGCTCATCCTCATTCATACGAAACACTTGCAGTCTCTCAAAATCTCTCAGAAAGGCGTTGAGTCAACAAAAGATGAAAGTGGAAGTGGCGTCTCTCGCTTGAGAATTAAAAGTCTGGAAGACGGGGTCGCAAGTATGTTGAAAGACACAGTCACCAAAAACAGAAGATCCCTCAGACACATTCAATACACTTTCGAAAGTTTCCAAAACCCAATGATTCACCTGAAAATCATCTCCAACGTTGGACACCTCGGATTGGACTTGCACACATTCTCATTCATCGTGCTAAGTCCTACGGAAGTTCGGTTGGAAGCCTCTGTCGAATTCCTACAGAATCTCAAGCAACACGTGAGAAATATTCTCATCTCTTCTCCAGCGATTCAGTCCCTTCGAGTTCCTCTCATCTCCTTGAACTTCTCCGACATTGAAGATTTAGTTTGGGATTTCCCGATCACCTTGAAAAGTGTTGAGGCACAATTCATCGTTCCCTTTAGAATGACGTCCCTGTCTCCAAATGTTCTGAGGGAAAGATGTGTCTTAAAAAGCTTAACTTTGAGAGGAAGGAGTCTTAAGACTGACAGCGAGTGGGCAGATCTCTACAAATGCATTCCTTGGCTTACAAAACTACAAATCTATTCGACCGATGT
>JAQGAC010002335.1:0-10602 GCA_034696585.1 Isotomurus maculatus
ATTTATGTTTCTCGCTTTCCTCGTTTTACGCTATTACAACTGGGGATAAAGTCTGAGTTGACATTTTTTCACGGATGGGATGGGAAAAGTCTAATCAGCCAAAATGTTTTGAGCTTGTTTACACTGGTAAGAAATTTAAGAGGGAGTTCGAGATAGACGAGTAGGAGAGTTGGCAAAGTAAAGGAGAGATTTATTATTTCACATTGACAATGAAAACGGGATCATTTCGGGTGCTGTTAATGTTGGTTCAAGTTACTCGCAGAATATAAAAAAGGTTAAACAAACTCTTCTTCTTCTGGTGAGATGTAATAAATATCAAGTGGGAAAGAAATCAGGAGCTATTTAGTACGCACACGTAGACATTCATTAAATCCCATTTGTTCAAGTGATTCTTTACGCGTACTTTGTTAATAGTACCGTTTATTAGCGACTGCTTCTGCTAACGTTGCTATTTACATATTTGCTCTCTCGCCGCATCTTTCTTCGAGAAAATACTTTAAGCTTGGAAAGTTAAATTTAACTACGTTTGCTGTGGGGATAGTTTGAGAGATACAAAAAGGTCAGCTGGCTGAGTTTTGTATGCATATGCATTACATTAAGGAGTCTGAGACTCAAGAACTCAAGACTGTGACTTTACATGTGGTAATTTGATACAAGGAGGAATAAAAAATTACGCCTTGCTTAAGCTTGTCACTCTGTCAGAGGGCAAGAGAGAAATTTGAGATGCTATTCGTTGTCACATATATTTTGGGCTGTCTGTGTTCGTGTGAGAAGTAATTGGACTGTGGTATTTTTTCTTTAATTTCTGATGTATATTCTGTGCGTTGGATTTCGAATGTGTTGGATTTCGAATGTGTTTGGAATGATGAGATTGATAAACTTTACTTTACCTGTTCTTGAGTAAAACCGAATGAAGGGAGGATGGGATTGGGTGACGGTGGCCCAAGGGCCAAAGAACCGACGGACGAAGGAAGACAACCGCTTCCCATAAGACTGGGAGCGGAAATGAGACCACCACCTTCACCCATGTTGCCTAAAATCATGTCCGAAGGAAATTGAGATCACTTGACCACAAATATAAATGTCACAGGTCTGTTTTCTACTCCAGCGATTTGTGTGTTCGTCAGATGTTAAGAAGAAAGGTGTATCATTGCACTGGGTAAAGTTGTGGGGTGAATTAAATTAGGACCATTAGTCTGGAAATGCAAGGACTGTGCACAATCAACGGATCAATTATACATCCTCCTTGCTTTCTCGCTTCCGTGGTTGTTCATTAAAAGGAATGTTGTGTATGAACGGATGAAACAACACACTCGCTCAGTGAGGAAAGACCTGCGAGAGAGAAGGGCAAGAATACGAGCACGTGGAATAAGTAATGATGATGTTTCTAGAGTTTTGGACAACTTTCTCCAAGGTAGTCTGTAAGTTCTGGGAAACGAGTTGGTGTGCAAATGTCACCTTTTTCGTCCTTCCCGAAAAGGATGAGCACTTGAGGTAAATATCAAACCCACCACTGAATGTAAATAACTTTTATTC
Organism: Isotomurus maculatus; assembly: GCA_034696585.1. Taxonomy (NCBI): domain Eukaryota; kingdom Metazoa; phylum Arthropoda; class Collembola; order Entomobryomorpha; family Isotomidae; genus Isotomurus; species Isotomurus maculatus. Next base: position 1,537 of record JAQGAC010002335.1, read on the forward strand.
CTCCACAGTCAGTGTCGAATTTCTCGTGTACTTCTTATAGGCGAATATCGTTCTCTTTCGTACTTCTGTCACATATTCACACACTCCCGTAAATGTTAATGGTAGTTGGTAGTCTGTTTCTAACTGCGAAGAGACGGTTTATTTTTGGGTGAATGAGAGGAGACTTAACTCGTTATTTCAAATGAGACAAAAGCCTCTGCTGATTTGCAAGAGATGATGACCAAAAGTCAGATTCATTTATTATGCAGAGGCGGCTGTATTGGAACCAATGCTAATCTGATGAAGTAATAATTGGAAATACACCTTAAGTTTGTTTCGAGGCAGTCATGTGTATTTATATTTAAGTTGTGTGGGACACTTGTGTCTCGGTTGAAGTGAAAGATTGCACTAAGGTACGAATGAGACTTGAGGTTGTGTTTTGAAAGTCTTTTTGGTTTAGTGAAGCAGAGAGATGATTTAAAATGAAGAGAGGTGCTGGTGCTTCAGGAGACGATGGGGAAGGATATGGTAGGACTGTGGGCCAGATGAGGATCTGCAGTGAAGTGATCTAGTCTCCTGTGGTAGTGTGGTGCAGGCTGAGAGACGTCGAAAGAGTTGAAGAGATGAGATCGCAGCAACAGAAGAGCGGTGGTGGATAATGTGAGACCATTTGTTCACGGACTGCCAGCCCCCACGGAGCATTTTCGGAGTGGTTGGCTGCAGCAACAAGACCCGTACGACTGCCTCCTCACAAGAACCATCCCTTTTGATTCGGGTGGAGTTTTCATTTCACTCAACTCACACTGCTTCAACACTTTTATTCCTTTTTAATAAAACTCTCCTGCTCTCATCTTCACTCAATTAAACGCTAGTCGATTGCATCGAGAGAGGAGAGAGGTTTACTTTCAGGTAATCTATCACTCCTACTGCCCACATCTTCTTATTACGTCTTTTTTTGGACAAACACTGAGTTATGAAATTACATGGGTTTGTGTGTTTGTTTCCTATTTCATGAAAACAACGCGCTTGCTTGTGAAAATGTTGCGGAAAAAAGAGATTTCCAGAAATATTGGTGTTCTGATTGTAGTGAATGTCGTTTAGTGAAATTACGTGGATGATGTAAAAAAATTATAACACAGATTTCGTTCGGTGTCTTTCTGGTCTACAGAATTTAATAATGATAATTTTAATTTGCTACATTTCAAAAATTTGAAAAATTTCTAGATAAGCTTAGAGCATTATGGACGGTTGTTGGGTCAGTTGGGTGGGATAATTTGTGGGTGTCATTTGATTCGACAATTTCCAATGTAACATCCATTGGCACGCTGAGAGTTGGGAGAAACTGATTTATCTTTTACGTGTTTCCACCGTCATCCGATGACATGCATGAAAGGAGTTGTGACCTCGATGACCCTTGGGGTCGAGTAGACTTGTCGAAGGAATTAGTTCTCCTCAGGAGAGCGTGTTTGAAGTCGGGAAAACGACGAGTCACCTCCACACAACTGTGACACAGATTAATACGGCTGTCCAAATTGAAATCGACGCTGGGAAGAATGGGATTGATGAGGTGTTGTATATTTATCGAGTTGAGGTCTCGCTCGAGGTGTGTGTGGGCTTTTTGGGAAATTGGATTAGTGACTTGTGGAAATCCAACCCTTTTTCACACACAACAATAATGATAATCCTCCTACCTGCCACATTACTATTCATGCAGGTTATGGAAATCATTATGGATTTTTGGAGACGGCCGAGTGATTCTTGTTTAACATGAGACACTGGTTGGTGTGTGGTGGGTGGGTGGGATGGTAAATGGTCAAAAGGAGAGCAACACGAAAGAACACCCTGTCCAAATGAAACCAATAATTAGATTCCCATTGTTACACACACATTCGTCCGTGTATTACATTTGCCCACTCAAGAGTGGCTAACATGGCCACTTGGCCACTTTTCTCCACTTTGGCTTTTATCTCACCACAACATCTTTTCAATTACTTCGGCAGGAAGGCCGACTCTCTCGTCCAAACCACACGAGAATCCACAGAGAACCTATTTCCAATTTACATACACAGGCTCTTAGGCTAGCAGGAAAAAAGGGAACAATGATCGAAAGTGAAACGATCGCGAGAGTCATAAGTGAGATCGATAATCAATCGATACGCCTTCACATTATTATGCACCCTTTGCATTTCCATTTAAGTGAAATACGAGTGAGTTAATCGATATGAGAGTATTATTAGGCCATTCTAACATGTGTACTTATATGTGTAGCAAAGATTCTATTGATCTATCCATCTATGGTTTGACTTGACAGTAGACTGAGGAGTAAGATTAGTAGCCGCAATAATCTGACTTAAGACACCTACAAGTACAAGTACAAGTACAAATGCTTCCTTCTTGACAGCTCAACAGAAGACCTGAAAATGGAACTATAAATTGATTTCTTAGTCCTCCTTTTCAGCTGTTGATTGTGGAGTTTTGGTATTGAAGGCACGAGATTCTAGTTAGCAACAACCTTGTTCCTTTTGAGTTGAAATGTGGAGAACAAAGGTGGAAGGGAGGATTGTGGATAAAAGTATACAACTCGCAAAGCAAACTGCTTTCTTTGTGGAATTTACCTGTAATACACGACGATTGCTTCATTTGTGTGAGTTTCCAGCAAAGCTTTTGTAGAGTTTAGAAAGTACAAAGACAAGCTGAGAGAATGAATGAGAGGACTTCATTTTCAGGACTTCATTTTCAGTGGTAATCAGAAGGCAGAGAGTCTGTAGGCTGAATGAGGCTACAGTTTATTTGGTGACATGAGCCACGGAACTACTGCGCGACTATCTCCTTAAAGGTCCACACGTAATACTCCATAAAATTGTCCCAAATCTTTTGTGCATTTAATAAATAATGAAGTCGCTCTGAGCTTGTCAATGGAGACAATATGGATAGTTAGAGGCGGTTTGTTATCGAGTGAGTTTCGAAAAATATTGGTTTGGGTCCGTGCCGTCCTTCGCCCTGTAGATTCATCATAAACCTTAAGGAGACTGACTGAGTTATAATGGGTCTTTGCCACAGTTTGCCACACCGTCATCCTCCTCCTTTTTTACATTATTGCTTTGCAGCTCACTTTGGAATTCATTGACAAACGAGACACGAGGAAGGACAAGAGAAAGAGGAAATGGACTACCCCATTGTTGACTGAATGAAGGGCTACTTCATCGAGATAAATGAGCAGTTCCCTTTTCCGTTGCAAAGAAGGGCCCAAAACAAGGCCACTTTATTCCTTTTTATTGAGCAAACTACTCCACTTCATCTTTCCATTCTTCCTCTCACCCCCACTTCTCCATTCACAAAGAAGTCTCCTAAATGGCCCATCCTGAAGATGAAGAACCAAATAAACATCCAAGTAAATGGTCAGCAGAACAAAGTGCAAACATACTTGCGAACAACACAAGTTGAGAGTTGACTCTATATACATAATGTGGATATAATAATAAGTCGCTGCCTTGCATAACAACCTTCATCCTCTAAATGCACATCGTTATTTGGTTATTATTATTTTTATGAAGAAAGCCTCTCCTCAGTTGCCTTTCCAAGAAGAACCATAAGGAGACAAGGAGAGTCAAGAAGAGTGGTTGACTTTTCGTGAAATCTCGCTCATTACTTGTCATGGAACTACTGACCACTTTGTCAACTTCTTCTGCGTATAAACCTAAGCCCATTAGAAGCTGGAAATGCTGCTGTGGTATTTGTTTAGGACAAACCAACCAGGCAAAGTTTATAGTTCACGTACATCTGGATGAAACATTGTTCAAGTCATCGTCGTCTTCATTTTGGCACAAGGTTGCTGTGTTCTTGTATTAATTTCTTGTTGTTCCATTCAATGGCTCGTATTACTATATACTCATACGTGAGTTCATGTAAAACGACAGAATATAAGCTGCCCAATATTATTACCTTATGGGGAATCTCTAGTGACTCTTCTAAACAATATTTTGCGTAACTTTCTCTAATCTTGAATTCTAGAGAAGTAGTATGTTTTATAAATTATTATTGCTGAGTTGAAAATTGAGTTGGAGTTGATGTAGCGAGAGTGAATTTAACTCGGATAAGACTGTTGTTATTAGAATATCTTGAAAATTTAAACTGGAGAGGAGAGAGAGGTGAAACCCGATGCTTTTGAGTTTTGGTGGAAGGAAAAAAAAACTGCTTAGGCAGCTCAGGCAGCTACTACTCCTTGTGTATGTATTTACGAATGTTGGTAGTCTGGGAGTATAGGTACACAGTCACAGCACACATGAATATCTAATGGACGGATAGATGGATGGTTAGAAAAGTCACGGTTAATGGAAGTCGTGGTGGCTCCACTGAAGCCTATTTAGGCTTCAAATATTGGTCTCTCTTGTTCATAAGGAGTATCGGGTTTCCAATGCATCTGTCTACTTTCCTGTTCGGAAATTTGATCTCCTCTCGCTCTACTCGTTCCTCCATCAGTATGATGTGATGTGTACCAAACTGGAGCTGAATGAAGAATCGAGTGAGGATACAGCAAGACATCTATATAAACAGTCCACCCCTTCGTCACTCGTCCAAGGCCCGAGTTGAAGTTTAAGGGACGCTCATTTCTCCAAGAAAACTGAAGACCCTCTGGGAGGTCTTTTGTCTTTTTTAGATGAATCGTTTGTTTTTTCACTCTCATCGAAGAGATGGGAGGAAGAAATAATCGAGAGTGTTTTCCAGCTGCAAGCAAGAAAAAGTAATTAGATATTTTGCACAAGTACACACACACACAGTAACAGTATACAGTTTTATTGACTCACACAAACTGTGAGTCACTCCATCACATGGGAATTCGAGTTGTTCTTTTGTTTTATCAGGTAATCGTAGCCTATTGCGTATTCTGCGTTATTACGAAAGGATGCAGTTGGTTGCAGAAGGAGAGTTCTTGGTTATTAGCCATATTTGCATCTGAGGACGAGAAGATGCGCCTACCTAATTCGTGAGGTAAAAGGGAAAGGCTTGATAACTTGATGTGTGCGTGGTATAAATGTACTACGCTGTGAATGTAAGTTTGGACCTGCTTCTATTCTTCTGTTGGTAATCATCTGAGATGTATCGGATTTCCTACACCCACTCGTTCTCTCTCATCTCCAGGCATTGGCTTTCATCAATAGTCAACACACAAACATGAGTGAAACATAAGGCTGATTCATTGGGAGCTGTGCACTGTCAGTACTCTCGACACACACAGAATAGTTAGGAGTTGACGAAATCGTTAGGATTTACGAGGAATTACGGAGTTTGGGTTGTTGAGGACGCAGAAAAGTGGTAAGGAAAAGCAGGAGAGCCTCGGTGAAAGACATGAGGAAGGAGGAATGGAGTGCAACCCACGGAGAGAATGTGTTACTCGAGTGTCTCGCATCGTTCTTCGGGGAAATGATAACACGGCATGAAATGAGAAGAAGCTGGTTTACATTTTTAGTGGATGACAATACGTGAATAATGAGCTTAGAGATGATCTCTTGTGTTGGAATGGAAGCAAAGGTCAGGTTGTACGATGAAGTGAAGGGAGAGATGAGATGGCTTGATGGCTTTTTCATGAGCTGCTCATTGGGAGCTCACACACACACACACATTTTGAAAGCACAATAGACTTCATTCATAAGAAGGAGAGTGAGTAGAGAGAGAGAGGAGAGTTTTCTTACAAGGATCAAGTTCTTGAAAAAGTGTCGAGAGTGAATGAATGGCCTGAAGACAGTTAGCCCTTTGACGTTTCTTTGGTGGAATGAAGTAAGGAGAGGTGAGGATGAGGATGATGATGTCACAAGACTGGAAATGACAGATTCCTCCGGAGTGAATAGGTTAAAACACCTTTACTCTTTGGTTCTGTGCCTTTGGCAGGCAGAGAATGAGGATAGTGGGGAGATCAGATGAAAGTCAGAATCTCTTTGGACACAAGAATTTTTATTGTGTGCACTTTTCATTGAGATGAGATTGCTCCTGCTGCTGTCCTGTGGTTTTGGAGTTTTGACTCACAATTTATTTCTTTATTGTCTGGTTGAATAAATAAAAGTTTCTGTGACACACACACACACACATACACAAGTAAGGAAAGGAGTGTAAAAAAGCTGAGAACATTTTGAAGAAGAATGGAGAGACACGGAGAATTGCAAACAGGGAAGGTACGAGAAAAGTATTTTTGGGACGGAAAATGCCAGTTATTCAATTGTGAAGGGTAAAATATGGTTTTGTAGAGGAAAATGAAATATGTCTGTCTTTGAGGTTGGGAAGGGACGCGATATAAAGCGATAAAGAATTGATATGCTTTTAATACGAGAGGCTGGGTTATTGTGGGACTGGATTATACAACAATCATTCCATTCGTTTTGGGTTGTTTTGTGGGGAAAGCTGAATACGATGGAGGATATCTTATAAAAATGTCCCATAGGGCGATGTTGACGGTGACATAATGCATGATTAGATTAATAGTGGCACCAGCCCCCTCGGGTAACTCTGCAGATCCTCAGCCTCGTCCATGTTACTTGTATAAAGAAATATAAGCTCACTGTGGATTCTTCTACAAGGAAATCTCAATACCTACAAGCTCATTACTACCATTCGATAGATTATGGCTTTGATACCTTCTGCAGGGATGAAGTTATGATATAGCAGAATATTGAGTGCGAAAACTTCTTATTTATCTATCAAAGAAATTGATTTTTACGACTAATAAACTACAAAATGTTTTAATAGCTCTGTTTTCCACAAGATCCTTAGTAGATTTCATAATGAACTGATCTTAAACGGGTGTGGGGAGAAAGAAGAGAGAAACCAATTGGACGCAACTCGTTATCAGAGTCAGACATTAAAAAGTCATTGTTATTGAACTGAAGAAAGATAAGTGGAGTTAAGTATTATGACTTTATGAGTTCTCGAATTTCACGAGGTATCAATTATCCCAATCAACAAATTAAAGTTGACTCGACTGGAGGTCATTGTTACCCATTAAATTGAAATAAGACGATTTTTTAAGATTTTACGATCAGCTTCAACTTACAAAATGATCAATTGAGAGTAAAAGTGAAGGCACACACTTGACTGATACTGAATTCCCCACAAACTACACCCAGAATATCATGGAGAAGTTCTCTCTCTCGAACGATCATCATAAAAGATGGGTTTCCGAGATACACGTTTTTCATTGTATGTTTTACTTTGTTCGATGGGTTAGACACATGTTTCTTGTAGTGAGGTTTTCATGTAGGAATCGTCCTCATAAAAACATCCATCTAAACACGTCCTCCAGTCGTCTTATCTTCGAAGATCCATGTCGCTTGTGATAAATGACGGATGAAAGTAGTAGTGGGATGACAAATGACTTCAACAGGCCCTGGTGACACCTTCACAAATTCCTTGTTCACTCTTTCTTATACGCAGAAGGGTTGTACACACCAATGGAACGTATATATAAAGTTTTATTGTTATTACTTTTACCATAAAACAATCATCCGATTTGTATCTCATCGCAGTGTGGACGAAGGAACCATTAATTCCTGTGTACTTTCCCCGTGTTTTGTAAGTTTTTGTATTCTGAGAACAAGATCAGAATTAAGAAGGAGATGGAACTATCGGAGGAACTACCTCAGAAGCATGATTGTTTCACCACAACCATCACGAGTGAATAAGGAGAGCTCCTGAATATATCTGAATGTGGTGTGTGTGTACAAGTGGGGATGATATGTATCAGGAAAATAATAATAATTGTCTCGTCAATTCACGAAGACTGTTATTAATCAAATGTTGAATGTTCCGTTCACAGAAAGCATCTTATGATTTCATCAATTTTGTGTGAGTGGAAAGAGGAAAGGATAACAAGCCACTTAGGACGTCAAAAAGTCAGAACAAGCGAAGAGTTATTTAGTTTGTGTTGAGACTCGGTTGTAATTATTCCCAACACCTTTAGCTGTGTTTTTAATGATTTAAAAGAAGATGGGGACGGGGATAAGAGGAAAATGGCTTTAAAAATAATAATTTTGCTTCTCATGAATTCTGTACATAAAATGTGGCTGTTCAGAGGGCAATCTTGGCTTTTGGTTGTGGTGTGGTTGTGTAATCTTGGGTGATTGTGGTGGTGGTTGTGTTTGAAGCTATTAAGTTGATTGATAAATGAGTGTTTTCCGCACCACGAAATTATAGTCATGAAGGAGAAAAGGAGGAGGAGAGTTCAACACTACCACCAAGGAATAATGTTTGATTAAGGATCGCTTGGTTGCTCGATCATATTCTTCCACGTTGGATTCTACAGTCTCTGGGCCAAAGGATCATTAATACGATAAGGGTTTTTCCTGTTGAGCTAATTGAAATAAGGATTTATGGCCACCTAATTGACGCCTTTCATTTTCGCCTCTTTTTTCTCTCAGTCGGCCGTGTGTGTCCCTTTTTCTGATGAAGAGGCCGACTAGTGACTCTACACTACACAGTCAGGCTTCCGATTCCGAAGTCCGACTGCAAACATATGTTCCGCATTTCTCCCGTCCAAAATACCAAAAAACTAACGAAAATAGTTTGTTTCGGAACATGCAAACCTGCCATAAAACTTGGAATGAAACAATAATAGCAGCGTGTGGAAAAGTCGGCAAAATGAGCGTCGGAAGTTGGAACAAATTACGGCTTCTTCTATTATTAACTAAATTATGTGGATCACAAAGTATAATGGGAATAATGCGATTGTGGGATTTAATTGAAATCTCAACGTCAAGAGCTTTACGCACACAGTTTGTTTCGTATGAGACTTTTACGTGTTCACCCGAGTGAAGATAATAGAAATGCCTTTGGTATTATTCTTCTTTCTCACACTACACGAAAATCCTGAAACCTAAAATGAGATTACATAAAGTGCAACATTTCACGTGAAACCTATCTTTCCATTAATACTCGTACAGTTGTGCTTTTTTGTGTAGTGAACTGTTAAAAAGCCACACCTTGGGTATCGTAGACGATCATTAAGTGGAATCAAATTCATTGAAAGGGGCGATTTTATTTGTGTTGTTGATTGTCGTGTATGATGTAGTCCTAATTGGAGTAGGAGAATGACGCTGATTT
>JAQGAC010002336.1:0-10596 GCA_034696585.1 Isotomurus maculatus
CTGAGTTGGAATGCTTGCAAAGAATTTCGAATGAATACGAAGACACCGAAACTTTTGTTATTTGCGACGTGAGTGAAACTCTTCAATTGTATGAAGAATAGCTTCATAACCAAAGGAAATCAGCAAATCAGCTACCTTTTCTACTTAACGACCACACTCGTCGAAGCGAATCGAAATGCTCTTTGAGACAGGCTCATTAACCTAAACTTTAGCAAACAGATACACAAGATATTTATTCCATCTACACGGTTGTTAGCATTTTAAGGTATTTGAGCTATTGTATGGAAAAAAAATTGGCACAAAAAATCTCCGTCCCAAGAACAGTGTGGTATGCAATGCATGCATCACTATGAATGAAGATTGTTTACTGACGATCTTTTGATTCCTTTTGTATTCAAGATCATTATTACTAAAATTAGCTCCCAATTTATGAAGTGCTACATCCATCCCATTTGCTTTTGGTAATTATATTTTCTCCATTCAGTACGCTTCGTCAGTCACACGACGATTAAAATAAATACCAAAGCTTCTACAGCATCGCAGACTGCGTTATCTTGAATTCAAAAGAGACGCATGGAATTGGGTTGGCATTTCACAAAAGGATGTGACGACAACGAGGATGTATTAATAAATACACAGTGATGGTGGCATTACTATTATTGAAAAGCTAAAAAGCGTAGACTATCATCAATGAAATGAAATTACTACTTGTAATTTTACCAACAGTATTAGAGCTTATTCTATTATAAAAATACGCTAATTTTCCCACCGGTCTTGCTGTTAACTTCCCTGAGAACCTACCCATAATTTAAATTCATACTGCGTTCCTGTGCTGTGAACAAAATTGTGTTGCAAACTATGCTGATTGAATTTTTACAATAGTACGTACATCTTTTTTTCATTTCTGACCCAGAATTTTAATGAATCAGCTAATTTGTTGCAGCTTTCCGATTTTAATTTAAAGAAGCATCTAAAAGGAAAGGTGTTACAACTTTCGAGCTTCATTAGAAGTTTTTGTAAATAAATAAATAAACTCCTCTTCATGCAAAATTACACGACTTCCTAAGTCAATAGTTGATAGTGCAGCAGAGCTAAAGCACAGAAGAGTATAAAGTAGTGCTGAGGATTTGTATCAAGGACTACGCTCTCGAAGATCTTTTGGTCATTCACAATGTAGATGGATCTCTTTAATGTGAAGGTCAGCATCCATAAAACTTTAATTTTTTCCATTCTACAGCCCAATCTTCAGATGCCTGTGCCTACGAAGAACGGCTTGGCCCAGCTATCTATGCAGAGATAACAACTGATTGCAATCAAGAAACAAGGCAACTGCTCGTCTCATTAAATGGAGACAAGCCCAAACAGTAGAATAAATCCACAGAATTCACATACGTATAAAACCAATTACTGCTTCGTATCCACAATGTAGAATAAATATAGCCTGCTGGGTGCTCAAGCACGGTAAATGACGATTTTGTCTATCTTATCTGAACCGTCTTCCTCTTTAATTCAAATGGGGATGACCTTAGACGTGTCTGTAAATTAATCTTTGATTGAGAGGTGAATTACCTTCTTCTATATATGGATACTCTGGGTGGATGTTCGACCTAATCAAAATCACACATAATAAAGATTGCTATATATTTGCTAAGTTATTCTTGAAGGCTAATTGTTTAACTGGATGTGCTCTCTCAATTCACCCGTAGGCTTTCTTACTTATGAATGACTTTACGAAAAACAGTGCAGTTTTGAAGTTAACTAATGCCATGTATGTACTAATTGTCTGGAATGTAGGAGCGTTAAAATGAATTATGCTCTTAGTAGAGCAGATTGTAATTGCAGATATGATGAAGCTTGTTTGGTAAAAGCTAATGTGTTGGTAATGCTAATGATAGTGTCTAATATATCTCATAAAATGTATCACAACCACAATTTACACTTGCCAGGCCATATTTTCATAACGCTTTTTTACAACAGTTACCAAAAGTTTGGTGTTGTTTATCTGCAAAGTAATTGGGAAAGAAATCTATGAAAGCCTAGTTTGTAAGGTGTGAGGATATAATTCTGGGTGAACACCTCGTGCGAAATGTTTTATCATCTAATTGTCAACAAATTGTGTGATTCTGATAATGCTAATTGCAACCATTGTGCCAAACTTTGTCATCAAGAAAATGCCGTTCAGGAAACTGATTTCGAAATTGCAACTAAATAGAATTCGGAAGTGCCAAATAAGTTATTTGTTCTTATCTATGAAAAATCTTTCATGCTAACGTAGGTCCGAAACGAGTTTAAATTAAAGACTAATGTGAAGTACATAACTCCAACCCTTTAATTATCTTGAATCAGATTAATTTTAATTCTTGTGGCACGCATAGGAGATGTGTGCTTATTAAATAATGTTTAGTAACTTCAAAGTTAGGGTTATGTAAACATCAACAACAGTATAAGTATTTCCGTTTCACGGTACAGAAAACTAGACCACTTCAGCCCACATAAAACACTTCAGATTATTTTAAATATAGCAGCAGCAATTAAGTCGTTTCCACTCAACAGCAATCATCTGGGACGCTCAACTAAAAGACTTTCAGCTATTTTGGGTAAATAAACCAACAACGCATGAATATTATGATTTCATAGAGTTCAATTTCACTTCTCACTTATTGTTAGTCTTGGATTAGATTTATGTGTGCTATTGTTCTGCTACAATTACTCTACTTCCCGTAATCTGGCACACACCACATATGATCTTTGATGCTAAGATGATCTCATCAGCACCAGGAACAAGAGTTACCTCAGCCTTAAGCTTAATCTTACGTGTCGTAGATGACATAAGTGTCCCTGAATAGTCTACTAAAACTAGCATGTAAGTCTGTAGGTACTCTTGTATCCAGAAAACGAAAAGACCCACCAACTCACTAAGAATTGGGTACTTTCTTACTACTTCTCATTCTTCACATCATTCCTGACATCCTCGTCAAATAGGGCAAAACAATACGTATAAATGCCAAGGCCGAAGTATTCGTCATGTCTAAACATTTGTTTTTGATCATTGAGCTTGCTATCAACTAAACGAGATGAACTATTGAATGCTTCTAACACTTCGAAGCAAGACAATCTTTTGTTGGCAATATTCTTGGAGTGGTACTTTTGTTTAAATGACAAACAGAGCAGAGCCTCACAGACTTAAGTTATTAATTAATAAGGCAGCTGACAATCTAAATCAGTAGCAGTTTAGTTCATAGCCAAAAAACTCGTTTATCAATTTTTTCGTAACTCAAAATGCAACACCCACACACGCAAACATTTGCTTTTAAATTAACCAAATATTGCACAATCCGATTCAACATTTTAATATTTAATTTGTTAGTCCTACACACTCTTTGCCTTCTGTGGAGAATTTCCATGAGATTTAATTACGATTGAAAGTTTGAAAGCTTCTTAAGATGCAGCAGAGATAACTTACATCCGAATTCTTTGACCAGAAGACTAACTTCCTGTTCTTCTTCGGGTTTCCATTTGCCATCAACAATGTTACCACAGATCACTCGAAGCCTCATATACAAATTGGTAACATACACTCCACTTTCGTCGTCCTCAGACCGAGTCTTTCCAGCAACATCACTGTAGTAAGCGTTTCCACTTCCACCACCAACACCTCTCTTTCCATAATTAGTTGAATAAAAGCTATCTGACGAATATTTGTACAAGTCTCCATTTGTCGGAGGCTCTGTTGGTTCTTCTCGTACTTCGATAAGGGTTTTCGAGGACGCCAAAATATCCACCATTATAATGCTGGACCATAAACTCGACGAATGTGATCTGCTTCATTGAATGCACGTTTGTCTTTCAAATCCAAAGTAGAAAAGAACTTAGCACAGTAACCCTCAACACACCGTTTGAAATCACAACTGCCTCAGTTGCTTCCTCAGCCTTAGGTTGGTGTGTCATGAGGTTTCCGTAATTCAGACAATCCGTTGGAAATTCCCAGTGTTACTTCTTGTAATTGTAACTATTGTTCGAATTAGCCTAAGCTTTGGTGTATTGTTACGATTGCGAGACATATGTTTCACCTACGGCTACAAAGATTGTATTCTTGTGAAGCGAAACACTATCCAAGGATTTTTTAAGACGAGAAACGCCACAGTCACTGATCACAATCTTCTCCTTGGCTTGACAAACTCATCTTGCATTTCTTCAATGCATTTTGTGTCTCTAACTAAGTAAGATGAATGGAAGAGTTACCCTTCGCTTGCTCAGCAGCACTGCGTTAAGTTCATTTGGAATAGACTTGTGTGGTAAGAACTGCGTTGTCTCTGCTGTTGCTCTCTAATTGGGTTTATTATAAAGTGTTTTATTGCATATTCAATGCAAAAGGTAACTGCCAATTATGTAACTCTCAGACTTAGGAGAGTGATAATGTAACCACCACCTGTGGGCAGGATGACTATGTGACGATGTAGACGAGCTGACGAAGCCCCTTATTGATTAAGCAACAAAGACTACTTGTCGTCTCAAATGGGGAACTAAAAGTGATCAAGGAAGGTAGATGAGAATTTCTGCATGCAGAATACCATAATAACACCTACTGCCCACCTTAAACAATGCAATATACCTTGGGAGAGCAGCTCGACTCGTGTTACGTCTACACTACTCACGATGTCCTTTTTCATGTAGCGTAATATTATAAGAGCACACCTCACTTGATCTGCATATACAACAACAAGGATTCCTGTAGGAAGCGTAAATAAGGTATGGAATGAGGTAAAGGGTTGTAGAATAGGCCAACAATGCTAACGGCACGTACAAAACAATCATCCACCCCCTCAAGAGCCCCAACAATAGCGTGGATGGACGTCACTTGCCTGCTTAAGGGATCTCGTGTAGTGTACCGTATTGCATATATTAACTCTACGAACCTTTGGTCGATAAGTATGGAATGGAATGTATTAGCACCACAGTCCAATGATTGCTTCAAGTGCCTAATTTAGACCGTGTGGGATGGAGGGATTATCATAAGTAATCCATGCATAACTTTAAAAGTGAAAGCTCTTCAGCCACTCAAATGGTTCGATACGGTAGTACATGGAATGGTTCTGCTCAAAAAGGGAATCCATAAGATCACTTCACAGATCCACACATCCCTAGAGGCTACATAGCCAATAATATAAAAATAATGAGGCGTCATCTTCGAGTTGACTTTTCTACTCAATTGGATTAAAGCCTGATACAACTTCCCGTACATTCTTATTAAAATACACGCACGCTTTTGATGATAAATGTAAAATTAACATTTACACAGTTCATTTTTTAGGGTTGAATGAATTCGCAAACTCAGGTGATGTGTATGAATAATTCTTGAATTCCTCATGTCACTGTGAAGCAGATAAACCAACCAGAACGGAAAGTTCGCACATATTCGCCATTCGTAATAGTGTATTGACATGGAATGAACTAAAGTGTGATGTAAATTAGTTCGTGACACATGAGTTGAATGAAAAGCGAGTGATCTCAAGAGGCATTTAATCTTCGACTGGTATATTAAACAGATCACCAAGATGCTTTGTGTGTAACTGTTCTATTTGTACAGCGCAGGGTGAGATTGGTTGAATCGTGTCAGTTTTCCAACTCGTGTAGATTACTCAAACTAAGGAGACATTTATGGAAAGAGGTTATGTTAAAATCGCTGAAATTCCTTTTTATGGTAGATCAAGTCAGGCTTGCGGGGCAAAGGCCAGCATAAATTTTGACTTGTACAAATGACTGATGCTCATAAAAGAATGTGAGCACATCTTTTGTTAAATATGGATAGGAACAAAGCGTCATGCACAAACTGTAATGGATTCTAACAGGGAATTGCGTAAGAAACAACAATAGCCAAAGAAATGCTCTTAACCCTTTGATTACCTTTTTTGTCGTCTTTCTTCAAGTCAATGGTTATAACATCAGGTTTGTTTGTCTCGTCGGTCATAATATCTTCGTACGGTAATGAACACAGCCTTTCCAAGAAGCGTCGTTTCAGATATTCGTTTTTGTTTGGAGATGGTGAACACGGGTTGCGATAAATTCCTCCGTTGTATGAACTTGCCAACAAAGGACTTTCTAATTTGTCTTCTCTCCGGTGGCATTCATCTCTACCGTCACCTTTAATTAAGGAAGTTTCACAGAGCAGTTTTACGTGGGAGGCTTCATTATCAAAGGTGATATCGTTTTCTGAATAGATCTTTGACGATACAATTTGCTCATCTTTAGTATTGAAAGTTGCATTGTTGTCCTCACAAGTCCTGAACGGTTCATAGTCTTCGTAGTCAACTTCTCTTCTGGTGAAAACAGGAAGAGCCGGTGGATCTTTGGATACTTCTGCATAATACTCCTCCGTTTCTTGTTGCTGATCTTGATTCAAACTCTCAATAGCCATTGCCATTACCGTTGAGCAATCACAATACTCCACTTCTTCCTCTTTGTCCGCATCTGAGACAAAAGATGTAACGGCGATCGGTTGGATTACATCGGAACAACTGTCATCATCAGGTGGAAAGCAGTAGTCATAAAGATCCTCGTAGAACGGTTCTTTTTCTTCTCCATTATTGCTCACATTTTTCTCATGACCTCCCTTTCTTTTGGTAATATCATCTTTGTCTTTTCTTTCAGGCTCTACCGCAGATAAAACATCGTCAGGAAACTTGGCTGGGCTCAATCCGTGCGGTCCACTTGCATTTGAATCGCTACTATTGTAATTATAGTTATAATTAGAAGATAGCGATCCGCCAAAGAACCGTTTCGGAGGTCGGGGAGGAGGTACGAGGGCAAAGTTCTCATAAATGTGTTCTTTTAAGGTGTCTTTGTTGGTATTGTATGTTCCACAGCTGGTACAGTAGTAATGGGGAACTGACGATGGAGATGTTCCAGGAGTTGGTAGAGCATGTTGGTGTCTGCTTGTTCCATGACTTGGGCAGTGAGTACGAATATTAATACCACTTCCCCTACTTTCATCGCTGTTGCTGCTGCGTCTGCTGCCGTTGCTTTCTAAGGTGGCAGTGAATTTAATTTTCTCAAAGGAACTTTCCTGTTGGAATTCAATTGGCTCGTACAAATCTTTGGGACTAGGAGTTCTCTTCTCTACAGTAATCTCAATATCAATATCGATAATATTGAGGCGAGCTGGAACTGCTTCCTCCAAAGAAGATGTGCGGCATAGGAACTTCTTGTCTTGGCAATGTCGGTGCTGAGATGATGAGTCTGGTGCTGAAGGTTGTTCTGAATTGTATATAAGATCTAGAAGAGCACTGCACGAGGCTGAAAAGGAATTAGCTACTGCATACGTAGAGTATGTGGCATTTGGAGAGTTTTCAAAGCGATTTAAAAACTCCTCAGATCCTCGCAAAGATAAAAGAGAGTCGTCTACGGAACTCGGAAGTGTTCGATCTCTCCTTCTGTACTTCTTCCGTCGAATTGCATGCTTTCTCTTTAACCTGCATTGTTGTTCTACTGTAGGAGGTTTAATTTCAAACAGAGCTATTTTCTTCGCCACAAGTCCTGAGGCCATGACACGCAGTTAATTGGATTAACTATGTTGCGATCCAATTTACCGAGGTTCACTCAAAGTATCGATTGATTTGGTTCGAATGTGTGTTATTAGTTGCAGGAAGTAATAAGCGTGTGATGATTGATTCGTACCACAGCTCACCATTACTAACAGTTTTTGTGTGCAGAGTCACGGTAGATGCAACCACAAACTACAAACAGAATTAACTTACATACACCAAGATGAGGTTGATTCCCATTGAACCGGTAACAGTTCGTATAGTTTGTACCCAGAATTGGTTGATTTGTACGAATAAGTCTTGTAACTTGTAAGTAAATATGTAAGACAAACCACACAATCACTTCGAGAATTTCGAGCAAAATATAATCCGCAATCCAATTTACTCTTCGAGTCACCTCTTGACTCTTGGTCAGAACTGAAGTAATAGAGGTAAATGAGGCATAACTTGCTAATTATAAGTAACACACTGACTTGGATTACTTTAAGACGAATAGGTGACACTTTGAGTGACTTATCCTGTAGAAATCAAATTTACTGTCTAGCGCTCCGATCAGGTAAGCAGTGACAGAAATGTCAAGTAATGAAACAGTGTAGCTCCCGTCTTACTAAACCGGTATCTCGTCTTGTAGTGATAGGCCTTGTTAACATAAACTTCCTTTCTTCCTCCTTCACTCATGAACGTACTTTGCACCAGTAACTTACATCATTTGATAACGATGCATTGTATTATTATTTTAAGACTGCATTTTGTTCAAAACAAAATATACGAGCCTTTAACATAGCTTCTTTTCGATACTTACACAAAGTTATAAGTTCTACAGTAATAATAATAATAATACTTTCATTCGTATATAGTGCAACTGCACATTGCTCTATTTTTGTTATCTCATCAAAATATCGTTTCACGTCTTTCATTCACTCGCACTTAAAGCTTCATACTAAACTTTTTTGCAACGCAAGCTTCCAAGTGTTTAATATCATAGAAAATCTCAAGCACGTAGTACTTGTTAGTTCAAGTGGTCGAGACTTCCTTTGCATTAAATCAAATACGTTTAATCATGTCTAGTAAAGTTAATCGTGACATTTAAGATGCTACGTTCATTGTTTCCCGAATTCAGTTTCCTTTGGAATCACTACAAGATTTATATGATGAGCAGCTACACAGTGATTAGAAGGATTTTCACAACTCCTTGAAATCCATTCAGCTCGATATGTAGGCATTTACACCAAATCACGGCCCTCTAGTCTCTCTGGGTGTCTGTTGGCAGTCTGTCAGCACATTTTATGTTTTGCACAATTTCACAAGATATTTTTAATTGAAATCGAGTTAATGATACTTGAGTTGAATGACACACGAATAAACACAATAACAAAGTCATTCGATGTAAGATTTAAAAATCATTCTTGAATAGGTTGAGAACAATTCCTTGTTGAATTATTCACTTTACATGTTTTCCGGCGTTTCAATCGTTAACAATTTACACACTTCACTTCGATGAGAAACTTATTGAACGGGAAGGGCTGTTAATGTTTTATTGTTCCGTTCTTTTAGCCTCTTCTGTCTCAAGATTTCCGGAAGTCTCACAGCCTGTGAATAGAATTAAACGCAACCAGCGTACGCATATAATTAATGATTGACAATTAAAATATAACACTTTCATTACTTCTTTAAAATAGTTCCTGAATCGCATGCAATATTGAGAAACTCTCTTATTAGAAGTGAGTAATTACGTGTCTGTGACTTTCAGTATTAAACAATTTAAACAAACGGCGATGAATAGGGATCATTATTTAACGACACAATGTGTCAAACGATGCGACAGGAATATTAACGAACTAAATTAATACTTACTTTATTTCGCAAGGATAATTATGAGAAATCGGACCGATTGCTTCCCCATGAGTGAACGCGCGATGCGTACGTACGGCGAAGTCCAAAGTGATTATGCAGCGTATCCGTCCGTAGTCAAATGTGACTTCACTCACATTCACTTCCGTTAAGAGAAATGTTGACTGATGCTGCGGTAATGTTGAAGAACAGATTGGTCAGAAAGATCACCTCTTGCTGGTAATGGTGAAACAATGTGCTGCGTTACATTTAAAGAGGATTTCTTGCTTCCTACTTCTTTATGTGATTGTTCTATTCGTATCCCCATTAAACGGAATCTCATTATTATTTTCGATCTTGTCTTCCTTCCCCTAAAGACACAGGAGAGCGAATTAAAGTCAGGAATAGTCGGCTTTGACAGGCAAACTGAGATGTTATAAAGATTTCCACAATAATGTCAAAACTGTAAAGGGAGCAAAATTCTTTGCATGCTCACTAGGCGATACCCACCGTTCCTCAACTTTTAGCTTAAGTATAATTGGCAGAGATATGTTCGTAGGTGCGTTTAACTGAACTTAATTACTGTTCCTTATAGTTTCTTTTTTAAATTTCTGTAGACTCTAGGTATCCACTTGGAATTTGTGAAAAGACAAATGACTCATATCATTTCAAAGAATTCAAGCTAGGCGTCAAATAATTATGCTCAAACTGGTGCAATGTCTACTTCTTTATTGCCACGATATACCCGTGTGTAGATTTAACAATTAACTGAGATAGAATTGACATGCACCTAGGATTGTTTCGATATGACTCACACACACGTTTATAGTTGGTTTTACTGACTGACAATGAGTACAAAAGATACTACAGTAATGGTTTTGGCAAATGGGATAATTTCTTTGCACTTGAAAGGTGAAACTTAAGCCATTATAAAATTACAATTGCTTTACAAGATAGTCCCGAAATATTTAAGATAATAATGTTTTGCACTATATTAAATGTATATATAATATTCTTACTTGCCACGCCACGCAGCTCGCAGATCAATGTTGCGGATAAGTCCCAAAGATATCTGGTAACTGCCTTGTATATTTCTTTGTGCTTAAGACTCACGAATTTAAAATTTGAGTGAGTTATGCATAATTTTACTTTCATGAAACCTGGCAAACCGGTCTGCAAGCTGTAAGAAAAACTTAGTCATGCTTCTGTCCAACATCTCAATAAC
>JAQGAC010002337.1:0-10594 GCA_034696585.1 Isotomurus maculatus
ATAACTCCCAGTATGCTTAAGGAAGGATACATGAAGTGGCATTTGGTTGGTTTGAACTTTAGATTCTCACCATTCATCCGCCTAAATAGTCTTTCGATTTTCGAGATGTGTTCCTCTTCGTTAGCTGACCATAAAATAACATCATCTACGTAAATGAGACAACCATAGAATTTTAAGTCCATAAATATTGAGTCAAGCAGTTGTGCGAATGCTGCTGGTGCGTTCGAAAGACCAAACGGCATTACGGTGGGGGTAAAGGTGCCCTCTCGGAAGATAATAATGGCTTTTCTCTGTGCTTCCTCAGTCATGGGGATTTGCCTGAACCCATCTGAGAGGTCTATTGTGCTAAAGTATCTGGCACCTCTGAGTTTGTGCAGAATGTCCTCAATTCCTATTATGGGATAATTTATCTTACGAGTGACTTTATCCAGTCCTCTGACGTCGATGACGAATCTCTCTGCTCCCCAAGTCCCATCGAGATTTTTCTTGGGTGCGATAAAGCACGGAGATGACCAGTCTGACGTGGTTGGTTTGATAACATTGAGCGATAGCATTTCATCTATGTGTTTCTTTATTTTGTCGTGAATGCATCTCCACCATAATGTAAGAAACTACCTTGGGTGTGACCCTTGATGACGAGGGGATGATAGTGTATGCAAAGTAGCGGCTCGGCTGAGCAAAATGTCGTGCTCGGCTGTCGTGAATGCATCTCCACCACAATGTTAGGATTATTGCAAAAGTAAAGCTCGACTGGGTCTCGAAGCCCAGACCTGTCGCTAACCGGGCAACTGTCCTATCAATTAGACTACCGAGCCACTTGTGCAATACTGAAGGAAGGAAGGAGTTCTTGTGAGGAGCTATGATTCCTAACAGTAGGAATATGCAGAAGTTGATTTACTCATAATTGTATTTACTGACTTGAAATCACAGGGGCGGAACACACAACATCAATTGCAGAAACGGAGCATTCACCAACAACTGAAAATGCAAATACTCAATGGACTACAGAAGAGCCAGAAACCACTGAAATTTCCATAGACCCAATTTGCTCTACTATGGAATTCAAATCAAAAAATGGAATCAGTTCAAATGATACTTTAGTTCCAGCCGGGGTCGGGCATAATGAGGAGGTACTTTACATATGTGTAGCATTGGTTGGCAACACAATGGTGCTTAGAAAGGCCATGCGAATATCCTCTCATTCTGAATGTTGGATTGCTCATAACAATACCGAAACTGCGTCCGTGGGACATGAATTCTCTGAGTATAGATTTTTAACGAATCCTATGAATGCTAGTTTAATATGGAAAGCTACTTCCAAGGGACAGTCAATTCCGTTTGGGAGCATAAGTAGTCTAGGGCATGGAAATGAGAAAACTATATTGGGAGGTGTAAGCACGGTCAACAGTTACTTCCGGGGCCCTTAAACGAAAATACTCGCGAGTTGGTGGTCACGTTTACGCATACTGTGTATAAGTGTTCCGAATACGAGATATTAACGTTTGCTTAAGGGCTTTTTCTTTTTTTGCCTCCCAAAACAATTAGGCCGTCTGTAAGAACACAAGTCTGTTGAAAAATAAATTGAAATAAAAAACATTGTGTTGCAACTATTTTGAGTGTTTCGGATTAAAATTTCAATTCATAAATGTGAAATCAATATACAACAACGTTAATAAAGACACTTTGAACTTATTGGGTAATTACATTTTTTCTTGACACTTATTTCACACTAGTTTAAAATTCAGTGCATCTTTGCATGCATTCTTCTAAAAATTGTGAAAATCTTAGGATTGTTTCGGAATCGTTAATGACCGTATCATCACAAACTCATATCCTTCACTTAAGTAGGTTTGAACGACTTGTTTTCCGCATTAAGCACACTACAATATAATCTGATTACCCACGAAGTTTTCAAAAAAATCAGGAATGTGTGCTTTTACTGACACCCTGTACGTTTGTGAAGGCAATTTATCCGTTTAACGTACCTTGAATTTAGACTATCTTCACGCAGATTCCAATTGTGAACTGATTGATTAAAACAATTGACTTTAGCTTATTTTCACTTGCATAATTCTTATTCAATTAAATTGTGAAGGTGTTAACTACGATATAATAGCATCTTCTATAATATTTTGCACCCCGTCTTGCTACGTTTAGTTGGACTATGTGGTATGCATAGGAATCTACTTTCAAAATAATTTTAGAAAATCAATTAAACCACTTACGAAATAAGATTCAATTATATGCCTTTGCAAGCATTAGATATTCACGAAAAAGGTCTGAGACTTACGCAGAAATAGAAAAAATGTTCGTCCCAGTTGCGAGGAATAAGATCGGGAATTACCAAGTAATTCAATTCATTCCAGTTTGACAAACATTAAACTTAATAGCTAAGTGAGGTCAACTGGTATTCACCACATCCTTCACTCGTGTGCAAAGTATAAACTGCTTAAAGCAAATGAATTCATTGAATTGGGATGCGTCATGTGCAGCAATTCTGGCTAAAAGCTATGGAAATAATCTCAATGAAGCTGCAAATAGTTATCTCATTTTGATTAGGATTTCAGAGAAAAATGAACCGATGATATCAAATTCGTTGAAATATGCTGTAAAAAGAAACCAAGATAATCTTTCCTCTTTCTTGATGCTGTCATATTTCAAAACTCATGAAATTTGTTGAAAGGGCAAGTAAAAATAATCTTCATAATTTGTATTTATTGTAGGGTAAGGTAGTTCCTCCAGGAGATGTGGAATCTACGGATTTCACTACTAAACAAAACAACGAAACCCGGGAGTTTTTAAAGTCTGAGGTAAGGTTTTGAAAATTCGGCTCAAAGAGAAAACTTTAATTTGTGAAATGAATATTTTTTACTGATATTTTTCAGATGGCATTCGTCTTTGAAAAAATTCTGAACCCTTCGATCCATAAGATTGCACAGATTGGCCTGGAAGTGGGAATCTCAGTTCAGAATCTCTCAGACTCTTTAAATCAAGAATTCAACAAAAGGCTGTTAGAGATTGAAAGCGCCTTAGCAGGTCAATCTGAAGTCTTTAGTCAAAAATTGATGACGGCAAATTCAAAGCTAGACAGGCTCCTAAATCATTTAACCACAAATCAAACGGCGTCCTTGGAGCAAAAACTAACGGTATAGTATACTAACGGTTTTTTGACAGCATTTTGTCTTTTTAATATTTGGGTCATTGAAATCCTTTATTTAAAATTAAATACTCAATTTGAATTGATCTGACTATCGCTTAGTACTTAATTGAATTAGATAACCGTAAATGGAATGGAATCTGATTGTGTCTCCCTTGTGTGCTTATTTGAAACCTTGTAGTATTTAAAATTTTGAAATCGGGCATTTCAGACACTCCTTGGGTTTTTTGAAGAAGTTGGACGCATGCGCGATAACGCTGGAGAAGTTTGTACACAACAACCGAAAGTGTTGGAATCTACAACATCAGATTCGAATGAGGTACATTTATATTTATAACCAGTATAAGTCGGCACATCCATTGTAAAGGAACAATTAAAAACTGGCAGCATTAATACATTGCCTACCATGGATTTTAATATTACTCACAAGCAATTAAACGTATTTCAAATGTTAATCTTCGTTCACCTTTATTTGTTATTTCAGGTACCTGCGGAGAATTTGCGTATGTGGAAACGGGCACAACCACAATACACCGAGACTCCAACCGACCCGAGTTGCTTGTCACTTGAGCTCAAATCGAAGAGTGAAATAAACTCAACAGATAATTTAGTAGAGGCAGGAATCGGGTCGAAGCGAGAGAAGCTTTATGTATGCGCAACTTTTGTGGGTGACCAGCTGTTTATGGGAAAGGCGATATTTCCATCTTCTTCTAAATCCGAATGTTGGGTTCCCTACAACAACACTGAGGCTTCATCACTCGGAGATGTTTTCACAAACTACAGATTGTTGACGAATCCCGGGAACGCTAAATTAAGTTGGAAATCGACTTCCAAGGGAAAGGAAATTCCAACTGGAAGCGTTCTCGAAGTTAGATGGCTCGGAGAACTAGCAAATGAGGCTTATCATGTTGGACGGTGTAAACTTGGGCAACAAAAACTCCCAGGGCCAATAAATGCCGTCACCGGTGAAATGGTGGTTACTTTTGGACACCAAGTATTCCAGTGTTCAAATTATGATATATTGACTTGTTCGTCTGGAGAAGAGAAGACAACTACAGAGGAAACAACTCAAATGGAAAGCTCTAGTCTTGAAATGTTTGATACTTCAAAAGAACTATAATAAGCAACCAATTTCTTTGAAACAGGGAAGATTTGACCATTTAGATTCGGAAAATTGTAACGTCTAGCAACCCATACCTTCTATTTCCTAATTAATGCACGATACCTGAAAATACCTTCTGATTCTAATGTCTCCTTGTGACCAAAACATACTCTTTGTTAATTAGCTTATTCCACCTCTAAACTAGAACTGCATCTTCGTCTAAGCTCATTCCTTGACAACAGTCATTCGGCCTGCAATTAAAAAAAACCGGTAATTTGATGTAATATAATTAACATGAATTACTGAATTTGCTTACTTCTAAAAATTATGAGAATAAATTTGTGTGCGTACTAAGGACTTTTTAACTAACTTGATTCCATCAGTCTGCAATACTTATGCCTTTATCATCTGCATTTTCATATGATTTATCTTTTAATGGAATGGGACAATTCCATTGTTTTTCTGTAAGGGGGTATTTCAATAGCTTTAGTTTTTTGTCGATGCAGAGAAAAGAGTAGTTGAATGAGTAGATTTGAGACACCGCGAGGGTAACAACCAACACATACGCACACACTCACCGTAGCACACACAAGAATCTCGCAGGATCTCCCTGCTTCTTCTACGTTAGGTTCCACTCTCTCGCCTCAGCTTCCCTTCTCCAGTCCCACGCTTTAACGCGGGCGCATACGGTACTCACACTTGCTTTGTCTTTCTTTCACTTGACTTTCACAGTATAGGAAAGATTGTCTCAGTTCAGGGAAACAAACTTACGGAAGCACACTCATTCAATTTTGAAACCAAGGTCATTCCCACACAAAATGATTGCAACTAGCCTTCCAAAAAGACCTTACAAAGCATACAGCAAAGCAATTTTATTATTAATTCGAGTTCAGTTTTGAAATATATTTATAAGGCTATGATTTTGAATTGATTACACAAATTTTGTTTGGTTTTATCTATTTAATCCTTTTTTGGCTAGGAACCAAACTTAAATAAATATAGGATCATTTACATACTTCTTACAGCCTATAATTGAGGCATTCTTTAGCAAGGACACCACGTTATCTGTAATCAGGGAAGTAAAATTAAATTAAACGTTTTGTTATCAAACCGACATTCAAATGTAAAGCTGTAAATTTCCCAGTAATGGAATCGTTTTATCTTAGTAGAGAAGTAAAATCCCCTTCTTAACACTAACAATAAGTCCTTTCATTCCACTTTGACAAGCAGATAAGTCAAATGAAGTCAAGCGGCATTCATATTTGCCATACCCTCATGCATCATACATACAGAATTTCAAGTAAACGAACTGTATCAAAGCAGATTTGTCATACGTTCATGAAAAACGTTTGACGCATAGATTAGCTGGAAAAGCATATCTCAGTTTCTTAAGACTATTACGATCAAATCAACCGATGATGTCATGTCAATAGAATCAGATTTATCTGAAAAATAAATTCTTGCTAATCTGTTCTTGCGTATTATGGGGTAGTTTTTTTGCAGTTACTTTTCAATATATATTAACTGACTGGTAAGCTAAAGCAGCATCAGTTTGGTTTCACATTTTCAGCAAGATGCAGTTCTCAATCAGTGTCTCAATTTTGATCGCATTCGTGGCAGTAGAAGCAAAATCAGCTTCAATGGTAATCCTTTTCATTGCAAAGATAAAATGTGCTCTTAATTACTATTTTTTGTGTGTAGCATAATAATGGCGTTCAATTTGACGACGGGGCTAGACAGTTTATTGTTGAACAGAGTCAAGAGACTCGAGATGCCTTCAAGTCTGAGGTAAGGAGTACGCTTTCCTCCTGTGGATAAATAGCTATATGGTGAAAAGTATGATTTATTTTTTTTTATATTCTAGATGAGTTTCTTGTTAGAAAATTTGCACAAGTCTTTGGATGAAAAATTCACGACAAAGATGGAAGAGTCACTACAAACTATTTCGGATTCTTTCAACCAAAAGATGAATGCAATTGATTCAAAAATTGACAGACTTTTTGGGAATTCACCGTTCAGTCAACAAAGGCCTTTAACTATCTTGGGGACAACCAAGTCTAGTGCGTTGCCGACATTACAACAAAATTTTAAGGCAAGTTATAAGACAGAACCTTTTATTTGATTTATTGCTCAACGCAATTTCAATATTTACAAACCCATGATCCCTTGGAGCTCGCATAATTGTTAACCATACCTGGGCCACCGCAATTAAGAATTGCAATTAATGCCCATATCAACGTGAATTCCGAATCTTTTCCCAGGCAGGTTTGAACGACTTTGAAGTTTGCAGTGTGTGCTTTACACAATATAATTTAATTTCTTACAGAACATATTTTCTAAGAAAAATTGTGTGTTTATTCCCGTTATACCGTTTCACGTAACTCAATAGCAAACAAACTCATTAAGTACAGCAAATGAGTTGAGCACTTTTTCGTTTGCGTGATTTGTTCTTTTTAAATTGTGTAGCCGAACTTGCTTCGTTTAAATTGATTCTTTGCTCTGCATAGGTACTTGCTCCTAAAATAATTTAAGAAAACCACTTACCTAAAAGAAAGCATACGATTTAAAGTTACACACCTAATCGGATGCGTTTTTAAAGCAGAAAAGCAGAAAAAGTATTGTGAATTCATAAATTGTATGTTGTGTTTAGGAGTTTTTAATATAGTTCTGCAAATAAGTGTAAGATTTTAATCGGTTCGAGCTATTTAGATCCCTTTTTCTGTCATAAATAAACTCCAACAAAAGCAATCTCGCCGGAATTGAGAATGGAGTAGTTACTGAATCACCGTTCATAAAGCAACAACTTTCCTTAACATGTGAAGTAAGATTCATTCTTCAGTAAATTTCAAGGAAAAATTTGAGACTTTCGCAGAAAAACAAAAGTAGTTTGTCCCAGTTGAGTGAAAGAAGATTATGAATTAACAAGTATGTCCATTCATTCCAGCTTGACAAATATAAAAGCCCCGTGAAGTCAAGTGGAATTCACCTCAACCTTCACTCGTGTCCCAAACCTCAACTACTCACAGCAGACGAATTCTATTAATAGGGATGTATGACGTAAACAATTTTGGCTAAATATTATGGAGTAATATGAGTGTATCTGCGAATAGTTCTCTCACTCCTATTAGAATTTCGAAAAAAACTGAGCTGAAGATCTAGTCGATTATGAGATATGATGTAAAATGATATCTTGTTAATCTTCTCTTATGTCCAGATGCAGATTGTAAATGTCCAGTATTATTTCAAAACTAAATGACGGACTTGATGGAAATATACTTGAGCTTACTAACGAAATTCTTACATAATGCACGCTGCTTTAAATGGCATGGCTTTGATAATTTTTGCTTTCGTTTAAGCTAAAGATGTTTCAAGAGGAAATGTTTACACAAGAAACGTGAAAATAAGATTTATATTCCATTTCTGTTGACTTTAGGGTAATCCCGTCCCTTCAGGAGAAGCAAAATCCAAGCTCGACGTTACTCAACAAGACAGCGAAACACGGGAGTTACTAAATTCCATGGTGAGGATTTGAGGAGTCGGTTTTAAGAAATTACCTTGTTTTAAGAAATAATAAATACGCTTGCTATGAATTTTAGATGGTTTTCTTCTTGGAAAATTTTCCGAGCGCTTTGGATCGAAAGCTTTCGGAGATTGGCGTGAATGTGGACACTTCAATTCAGAATCTCTCAGAGTCCTTTAATCAAGAATTGAACAGTAAGCTTTTAAAGATTGAAAGCGCCTTAGCAGGTCAATCTGAAGTCGTCAACACAAAATTGTCGACGGCAGATTCAAAGCTGGACAGACTCCTAAATCACATAACTCACAATAACACTGCCTCCGTAGAAGTAAAATTAACGGTAATGTATAAATTGGATGTTTTTAAGATACACTACAAATTGGGGTTCACTCTTTGATGAAACTTACACAATCAAAAATTGAATGGAATCTGATAGTGTCTCCGTTAGATGGTTATTTTGAACCACCATAATAATAAGTTCTTAAATCTGGCATTTTAGAAACTCCTTGACATAATTGAATCAGCAGCAAGAGGAGATGGGCATGCGCGGGACACCCCAGAGTTGAATAGTATAGCAACACCTGAAGTCATGGAGTCCACAACACCTGCAGTCATGGAATCCACAACACCAGATTCAAACGAGGTACTTTTAATCACCATTTGAAGTTGGCTCACCCATTGTTAATTAATCATTAAAAACTGGCAGCATAATTGCATTGCTTACCAGGGTTTGTGATTATTTGTTCTTCGCAAATCTCTAAATTTGCTTCAAATGCCGATTGAAGTAAAACTCTATTGTTGTAATTTCAGGAAAGTTTGAATTGGAGTATGTGGAAACGGGCACAACCACAATACACCGAAACTCCAACCGACCCGAGTTGCTTGTCACTTGAGCTCAAATCGAAGAGTGAAATAAACTCCACGGATAATTTAGTAGAGGCAGGAATCGGGTCGAAGCGAGAGAAGCTTTATGTATGCGCAACTTTTGTGGGTGACCAGCTGTTTATGGGAAAGACGATATTTCCATCTTCTTCTAAATCCGAATGTTGGGTTCCCTACAGCAACACTGAGGCTTCATCCCTCGGACATGTCTTTACAAATTACAGATTGTTGACGAATCCCGGGAACGCTAAATTAAGTTGGAAAATGACTTCTAAGGGAAAGGAGATTCCAACTGGAAGCGTTATCGAAGTTAGATGGCTCGGTGAACTAGGAAATGAGGCTTATCATGTTGGACGGTGTAAACTTGGGCAACAAAAACTCCCAGGGCCAATAAATTCCATCACCGGTGAAATGATGGTTACTTTTGGACACCAAGTATTCCAGTGTTCAAATTATGACATGTTGACTTGTTCGTCTGGAGAAGAGAACACAACTACAGAGGAACCTTCTCAAACGGAAAGCTCTACTCGTGAAATGTTTGATACGTCAGAAGAATTATAATTAACATCCATATTCTTTAGAACATGGAAGCCTTGTCTACTTTAGATTCAGATTGTTTTAACCTCTAGCAACCTTTACTTTCTGCTTCCTAATTAATTTACAATACCTGAAAATACCTTCTGATTCTAATGTCCCCTTGTGACCAATAACATACTCTTTGTTAATGAGCTTATTCCATCTTTAAAATAGAACTGCATCTTCGTCTAAGCGCATTCCTTGACAACACTTATTCCATTTGCAATTAAAATAACAACCGTAATTAAACGTTATGTAATAAAATTAACATGAATTACTGAGTTAGCTTACTTCTAAAAATTATGAGAATAAATTTGCGTACATACTAAGGACTTTTTAACTAACTTGATTCCATCAGTCTGCAATACCTACGCTGTAATCATCTGCGTTTTCATATGAGTTATCTTTTATTGGAAGGGGACAGTTCCATTGTCTTTCTATAAGGGGGTATTTCAATAGCTTTAGTTTTTTGTCAATGCAGAGAAAAGAGTAGTTGAATAAGTAGATTTGAGACACCGCGAGCGTAACAACCAACACTGATTCACACACTCACCGTATCACACACAAGAATCTCGCAGGATCTCCCTGCTTCTTCTACGTTAGGTTCCACTCTCTCGCGTCAGCTTCCCGTCTCCAGTCCCACGCTTTAACGCGGCCGCATACGGCACTCACACTTGCCTTGTCTCCTACGTAATGCTCTTAACACACTCATGTCAATGTCACCCACATGGCCTCAGTATGAGTGATAAACCTGACCCGCATCCCTCACCACCCTCTCACCTTCTTCTCCAGTCACTATTAAGTCTGCTTTTCTCTCAGTCGGCTGGAGTCTCCTGAGGATTCCTCACTCCCTTGCAAAGTTCACCTGGACTTAAAGGTGACCTCATTTCGAGGGGAGGAGTCGCCTGAGAAGACGGACGGCGACAAAGTTAAAAATCCCCCTTCCTTTAACACAGACCTGAAGTCTGCGTTTAATTTTGTTTCGACCCTCTCACCTTTGTCTCGCGAAGAAATCCCCAAACAAGACGAACAAGCTGAGGTCTCTTGGAGGGGGGCGTCTAGTTTCGGAGGGACGAGTGTCCTCAACGAAACTAGTTCTTTGGACTCGACTTGGGACTACAGGATGGCAGACAAGTCGCCGGCTGAAGAATTTGGGCTCATATTTGTGCCGAGCCAAGTTATATGATTTGCAGTTATTGTCTTCTATCAACATCCAAATGTGTCTCCATGTGTGTCTTTTGACTATGTATCATCTCAGGGATATAACTGTAATCTGTAACCTTAGTTACGTATTGACAAGGGATATGTATGTGTTTTAGTAACGATTGACTTCAAGAAAGCGTTCGACAGTGTATCTAGG
>JAQGAC010002338.1:0-10594 GCA_034696585.1 Isotomurus maculatus
TGCTTGTCCAGAGCACCAGTGGAACCTCTTCCTAACGAGCCTGATCATCTCGTCGGCGAAAGAGATATTTTCGTTCCGGTATGTGCATTAGCATTTCCACAAAATCTGTTGTTCCGATTGCGTGAAGCGCAGCAACAGGATCCGTTAATTCAATCCATAATCTCGAAATTGTCACATTTTTCTGCAGCAAATGAAAATGACAGAAAATTGCTTCATAATTATGTTATTCGTGATGGTCTTCTGTACAGACATGTTCTTCCTAATGATAAGTATAATTTAGATGCTGGAGATGGACAAACTTCATCTCAGCAAGGGAATCGAGGACGCTCATTCCTGAAACCTTTAACCGGCCGCAGGGATCAGTACTCCCGTTCAAGAGATCGCACATCTCATAAAGAGTATCGTAGCCATCAGGTGATTGGTGAAATCGATGACTCAAGAGTTCATACAACTCGTAATAATGAAAACCGTAGCCACGAGGTTGGTGTAATCGGTGACCGTAGCCACGAGGTTGGTGCAATCGGTGAAGGTAATTCAATTAACGCTCTAACAGCGTCTAAGGTTTGTCCCACTAATCTAAATCCTTATCCTGAATGTACGTTGGTACACGTACTACCCCGTTCCTTAGTAAGTGAAATGTTGTATCATTGTCATGATTCAGTCCAGTACGGACATATGGGTGTTCAAAAGACGAAACAGAGCGTGAAAAAGTTATTTTATTGGGAAGGTATAAATAGAGAAATTCAAGAGTACGTGAAAACTTGTGTAAAATGTCAACAGTTCAAGACAGAAACACAAAGACCAAAAGGGTTATTAGCTGAAGTGCCAATCGCACAATCAGTGTTTGAGACACTATACATAGATTTTATAGGCCCTCTGCCTACGTCGACGAAACGAAACAGATTTTGTCTTGTTGTGGTGGATCAACTCAGCAAGTGGGTTGAGTTCCTCCCAATGCCTTCAGCAAAAGCTAAAAAAGTACATGAATTCCTGGCAGACCAAGTCTTCTGCGGATTTGGGTCGCCAAAGACTCTAATCTCCGATAATGCTCCGATAATAATTTAAGAAAGACTAAAAGATTAGATTATCGTAAATTAGCTGGCCATCGAACCAATAATTAATGTCAATCCGAATTTGCACTAAAATATGTTTTATAATGTGCTATAGATCTCACGGGCGTGACTACTTTACGTCCAAAGGACGCGAATAACTTGCATCCGGAGAGTGTCAACCACACTCTCATCTCCCATCTAAAATGTTCAGAATTCCTCAGCAGTTGTCATTACGTCAAAAAAGAAGCCGTACGTTTCATCAAAATGTTTCATCGTTTACGTCCAAACTCGGAGATATAAAAATTCCGCCATTCGACTCAGACTTCATCGCCCACAGAAGAAAACTAAATTCATTATCTATATTTCCTCATGACGAACGTAACGTGTACGATTCCC
Source organism: Isotomurus maculatus (assembly GCA_034696585.1). Lineage (NCBI taxonomy): Eukaryota > Metazoa > Arthropoda > Collembola > Entomobryomorpha > Isotomidae > Isotomurus > Isotomurus maculatus. Next base: position 1,449 of record JAQGAC010002338.1, read on the forward strand.
ATGTAATCAATTCGAATCTTAATTATCGAAATGATGTGTGTAAAGTAATTGATAGAGAATTTCTCTTTGTAAATTCAAGTGACTCTGTCGATAATATGTATGAAAAGCTCAAAAACTGTAAGGAAATTGGTGTAGATTGCGTTCGATTGAGTTCGACTCGTCGCATTTGTTTCACAATTGTACTTGTATTATACAAATATCTTCAGTTGACTATGACTTTTTTATTGACCCCTTGCAATGTTTTTCCGCTGTTCAAGAATGTCTGCGTTCGATTTTCGAAGACCCACAAATCCTTAAGCTAGTGTTTGCCAATTTTGATGTATTAGCGTTCCAGAGAGATTTCAATTTGTATTGCAATAATGTTATTGATGTGCAGAAGCTGGCAAGCTGGTGCAATGGGATAGAGCGTGCGACTTCAGGGTTTCCCTGAAGGCTCGAGTTCGATTCCCGGGCTCAGCAAAGCCAGTTAATCCTACCCGGCTCGGTGTTTGCACGGGGTAGGTATCTCAGGTAAGGTGAGGTCCTCAATATGTTACATATTAGGATAGTACCCTAACCTGAGATCCCTATAGAGTTCCCTTCTCTATAGAGTGAGACTACCGATGGGAGAACTGCAACACCCAAGCAGAACTTGATAGTCTATAAGCCTAGCATTATTATTATTATTATTAGAATCTATGTAATGACTATTTTCTCTCCAACAATGTCGAGTTTGTTCAGAATGTTTCGTTGAGTAAAGCAGAAGAAGTTTTGTTAGAACGCAAATCTTGTAATAAGACTTTCCAAGATTTCCCACGGATTGTTAGACCGTTACCCAAGGACGCAATAGAGTATGGTAAAAGTGACAGTAAGATTATTTTAGACTTATGGTTCAAGTTAAAAACGTCTGTTGGTATTCATAAGATTAATTTCGACGAAAGTAATGTTAGTGTAAGCTCATTGTTTAAGTTTCATAAATCAAACGAGACTGTTCAGAAATATCTCAATGATTCAATAATTCATGTTTCTTTAGACGACGGTATGTATGTTAAAAATAATTATAAGCTATTCGAAGAGATTTGTTCACGTAGAATTCAGTATGCTAAGCAATATGATGGGAAACCTACGTATTTGATATCGAATGTTCAAGTCATAAATCTAATGGTTAAGAAACCAAATTCATTGTTATCAATTCTAGAAGTAAGTCCAAATTTAACGTTGTTAAGTGTTAGTGATATTTCCGAACTCATCGCTCTACTAAAAGGTGAGGAGGAGCAGATGGAAATACAACAATCGGAAGAATGTAATAGTCTTAATGACAGTGGTATGATTGTCGAATTAGATGATCCAATAGAAAACATTGTAATCAATGAATTAGAAGATTCATTTCACTCATGTAAGATAACAGAGGACGAGGGAATTGGAGAAGGATTGGCCAAACGTCATTCCAACAAGACGAGCCCTTGCAAAAGCGGTTCTCTAGATCCAGATTCCTCTAACTCCGATTATCATAGGTATGTTGAAGGTCAAATGTCAAAACTAGAGTACAATAGATTAAGAAGACAGCGAAGAAGACAGAATGTTAAGTTAGTAAATGAACATCGACAGAAAGTAGGACTGAAGCGTTATGTTAGACCCTCAGTTCAACGTCAGCGTATGAAGCGTCTAAATTAGGTTATTGACCCCCAATTCAACTGTGTAACCCGAAATAACAAACCCCCGGGTGGTATAGAGATACTACCCCCCAATTCTAAACTGTAACCCCGCAAAAACTAACCGGAAGGTGGTATAAGAGTTGTCCATATATTCTGTATGTAGAGTCCCTACCTGACATTGTGAGATAGACTGGAATGTATGTAACAGGGTAAAGATGATGATGATGGCAGCGTCGAGGGAAGAAGTCCTCGAGAGAGGAGCTTCTTCTCCTCATTCCTAATAAACGACTCATCATACAAACAACAGTCGTGAGTCTCTCCACTCGCTTATTCCCTTGCATCCAAACCGCCATCACGCATCCCATCGACCTTAAGGACTCAAAGGAACCAACCGCCAGGACCTGGAGGACCTCATAGGGACTCATCCCCACACCCCCAGTACTTATTCATCACATACCTTTAAATTTCAATAGCAATCTGATTCTATTTCATGAATCAGATTGCTATTGAAATTTCGTTTCGCTTAAGCTAAATTTCATCGAGTTTCGCTTAGACTAAAGTTAAGCGAGCTTTGCTTAAGATAAACTTAAGTGAGTTTCGCTTAACTTTAAGCGAGTTTCCCTATAGCTAAAACTAATCGAGTTTCGCTTCGACTAAGTTTAAGCGAGTTTTGCTTAAGATAAAGTTAAGCGAGTGTCGCTTAAACTAAAGTTATTCGAGTTAGGTTAGGTTAGGGTCGTTTTTTGTCTGCGCAGGACCACACCCATCTGCCTTGTGAGGAGCCTTCGCCGTCACTCCCACGTCAATCCTCTCCTTTTTTACGTGATGATGACGTCCACCTTTCATCCTCTGCTTCCTCGTTGGATTCCTCACTCTGCTTCTTATTGTGTTGATGACTCACCAGTTGTTGTTGTTCCAAAGAAGCTGAGGATTCTCCAGAATGTCTTCCATTGGAACCCGACTTCTTGGAGCCTCCGCTGCTTCGCCTTTTCTCATGGGGATGAACTTCTTCATGGAGTTTCCGTTTGCGGGATCCTCCGGAGTCGTTTGTTCCTCTACTGGCGTCTCCTCCCGAAGACGAACTTGCATGATGATGCAATGCAATGATTGGTGATTTTAGTTTATTACGTGGAATCCCGTTTAAGTCTTTAAGTTCATCAGAGCTTCAAAAAAACAAACGGAGTTTTCGGATTAATTAATTTGTTTGAACAAATAAACAATTGCTTAAGATTTGATTTTTTGTGAATAAATTTTATTAAGACGAATTGTATGCGTGTTTGTTAATTTTCTTATTTGACTTGCAGAATAAACTAGAGAGAGCAAAGAAGACTCAAGAATTCATTAATAAAAGGCGGATTAATTTAACTAGTAAACGCCGTATTACAAATTGTTAAGTGGTCTCTTATTGTCAACTGGTCCGAGAATTCTTCTATAACTTCAGATTTTGGGATTGGGAATTTAATTTTTGCTAAGAACTGAATTTCAAAAATAACAATTTAGAAGAGATTCTATTTTGTGTAGAACTTGAGCGTGTGGTTGGCACCATTAGTCCTGCGTCAGTCGAGTTTCGAATAAAGAGTCACACACACGCTAAGATCATATTTGGTTGATTTTACTGCTTTTAAAGTGGAATTCGAAAGTTAAAATATGACCAAACAGTATTCTAGAGAATAGAGTGGTTAGGGGGTCTGTTAAAAGTTTTAAAGCACTTCTCGTCGCAAAAGCTTTTTTGGGGAACCTGGCTAGATGCAAAACAGAATTCGGAGTACATTGAGTTTCCTCTCGTAAGCATTCACTGCGGGTATCGGGGCACTGGGAGATTACTGGAGTTTGGTCTTCTTGATCAACGGCACTGGAGGAGCATATTAAGTCAGCGTCGGTCTGTCAGTGAAGGGCTAAGAGGTAAAAAATTTTACACAAAAGTGTCACAATTTGGCCAACTTCTTTTTATGAGAAAAAGACGTCCACAATCACGAAAGAATTAATCACGCAAGTAAATAATACATTCAACTACAATCCGAATTCATTAATTCTGTGTGGTAGTTTCATCTGATACGAATGAGATGATGATCAACCATGAACTCGTTTTTTTTTCAATCGTTCAGCAATACCAATCGAAAGTAGAAATAGAACTGCTGGCTGACAGAATCAAAAGGTTATTTATAAATAAAAATAATAATAAATTATTAAAATATTAATTAATTACTTGGCAGAAAGAGTGAATTCCTATTTTCCCACTGCATCTCGGTAATCGCGAGTTTCCTCGCCCTTCTCCGTCAAATAACGATCACGAACTTCCTCTTTACTTGGAATTTCCATAGTCGTTCCAAAGGATTTAACGAGGAGAACCAGTTTGCCTGGACAATTCCAGGAAAGCCTCAAAGACTGGAACAGATGATATTTTAATTCAATAAATCAATTGGAGTCATTTTATCATGCTGAGTCTTTTTACAAAAAATCCATTTGGAAATCAAGTTTTAATTTTAATCAACTGGGAATCAATAAAAGAGTGAGTCATCGGGATTTGGAGTAGGGAACAGACGAAATTTTTTATTGATAGATTAATTAAGAAGGGAAAGGTGAGATTTCCGGATTGACTTCCACAGTGACTTCCACTTGGGAAGTTCCTCTGGGGACGGCGCCACTGGACTTGGTTCCTCGACCTCCTCCAGCCGTTCCATCGCGGTCACTGTCCTCGGAATTCCCTCGTCCTCTACTCACTCCGTAGTACTCCGGGTTCTGTTTGATGTCTTGAGCCAACTGGAAGTCTTCTTCCTCTCCCCTCCCTTCTCCGTCAGTCATGTCATTTGCTGGAACATCTGGAAGCGTCACTGGAGGAGTCTGAGGTGTCGTTGGAATAGCAGCACGGAGGAATTCCTCCTCCCCAGAATGGCATGCAGGGAGTGCAGCACTGCGACGGACATCCGCAGCAACTGATGGACGCGTAGCAGCAAACAGGCATCCGTTGGTACAGCTGCAGCGCCTGTTTGTGCTCCCACAGAAGGTCAGCCAGCTCCGAAATCAAGTTGCTGCATCCTCCTCCTCCGACGTCCGTTGGAGCCCATGGAACTTTCCTGCCAGCAGCAGCCACGACGAGTCTCCTTTCCTCTGGTCCTTCTGAAGGAGGCGGGGCGAAGCGAACGGCTCCTCCTCCGTCCTGGAAATTCCTGGAGGACAAGTGAGGCGAAGCCTCCGCAGGCCCAACGCAGCGGTCGACGGAACCCTAGGAAGCTTCCATGGCGAACGCTGAGACTGCAACGTCCACCCCGACCATCGGAGGACTCTGAGCAGAAGAATGCGCCTTCATTCCCCCAATTGACGTGGTACTTGTGGCGTGACTGGTTTTTGAAGACGGAGGAGGCAGGACTGCTTCAGTAGACACGTCATGCGATGACGCCACGTTCACGTCAACTTGGACTTCCACTGTTGACGTAGCTCGGGTCAATGGTTTCGGAAGGCAGGGAACTCGTCGAGGTGTCCCAGGAGTTCCATCGGCACACCAAGTCTCTTTTTCATTTTCTTTCAGTCGACATTTCGACATTTGGCTTCCCACGTTTCCTCCTGAGGACGGCACAGACGGAGAGAAAGTCACGTGAGCAGGTTCCTCCACCTCTTCGTGTCGCTGCTCCGTCACTTTTCCATTGGAAACCGCCATATTCACAGACAGCAAAGATTTCAGCTTCAGCACCGCAGCGTCGTCGTCTTCAGGAGTCGCCCAAATAAACTGGGAACGACGTCCTCCTCCAAACTGGCGTCCCTCAGGAGCGGCGGCTCCAGATATTCAGACTCAAACGGCCGAGGAGGCTCCACGGAAATCGCGCTTGACGCCCCCGCAGTGCGACTTTCACTCTCACGCTGCTTGGACTTCCAGTGACTCTTCCAACGGTCTGTGGCTCTTCCTGCGGAGAACCTTCCACGGGACTCCCAATTGGAACTCCAGAATTTACTCCAACTTGGACTCGAACTGAACTGCTGTGACCTCCGGTGACTCCTCCGGACCCCTGCAAAGCTGTTCTTAGCTGGAATTCAGCGTCATCTGGAGCTTTCCTCCCGTGTGAATGTCTGTGGGAGTGTCTCTTCTGTTTGCCGCGCTTGTGATGATGCGGATGACGTCGCGATCCATGCGGCATATTTCCCTCCCCGCCAGTTTTGCTGTACAGAACATGAACTGCCGTTGTAGACCTGCCGTTGGCTCCACTTCCCGTATAAACGTCGCAGTCATTGACGTTACGTCTGCATAACGTCATCGTTGGAACTTGGACGCCATAAATGAGAAGGGGAATGCAGAAAAGCTGGAGTGGCGGAGGATATCCCGCGAAGTAATAGCGACCTGCTTCCTCAAGCGATCGACGTTGACACAGTTCGTGGTTTCCTGACGTTGTCCACACGGGCCCACACCCATCCGCCTTGTGAGGAGCCTTCACCGTCACTCCCACGTCAATCCTCTCCTTTTTTTACGTGATGATGACGTCCACCTTCATCCTCTGCTCCCTCGTTGGATTCCTCACTCTGCTTCTTCTTGTGGTGATGACTCACTTGTTGTTGTTGTTCCAAAGAAGCTGAGGATTCTCCAGAATGTCTTTCTTTGGAACCCGACTTCTTGGAACCTCCACTGCTTCGCTTTTTTCTTAGGGATGAACTTCTTCGTGGAGTTTCCGTTTGCGGGATCCTCCGGAGTCGTTTGTTCCTCTCCTGGCGTCTCCTCCCGAAGAAGAACTTCCCGAGGAAGGCGACGCAGCTCCGCAAGACCCGAAAGAAGTGTCGTCACTCCGCTTCTTCTTTCCTCCAGGACTCATCCTTCTCAGCCTTCTTCACTCTCACCAAATCCCATTCGTTTCCAAATTTCAACACTTCCAATTTTGACCCATCTCCTCCGTTTCAACACAAAACAGTCGATTTCTTCAAGGAGGCAATTTGAGACTCCCTTTCCAGCAACCTGAATCTCCCGCTCCCCATCCCCAGTTGCCCGGTTACACGAACACAAACATCTCTCGTATCTTCCCTCCACACCTTTTCTCTTCGGTGTCGTACGACGTTTCCCTTTTTGACGTGAGAGTTGACGTGAAAGTAAGCGACAACTTGTAACAATGATTTTTCATTCGTGCAGTTGCTCAGAAATAAAATCGTGACCCACAGCAAATTAGTTATGCACTCGGTCGAATTTACTTGTCACAGTTGCATGTAAAATATAAAATCTAACACAGTGTTTCACAAACGGTCGAAAGTTCATGTCGACTAAAACTGAAGCTAAAGAAGTACAAAACGCTACTCAAATCGGTGAATCTCTTCGTGTCGACTTAACTGAGAAGCTTTGGGGAATGCTTTGCGACAAAACGTAGCGTTTCTCCTTTGAGTGGCGGGGAAGTTTATGACGACTTAATGCGATCCGTTTGCGGGAAAAATTGAGCACAAAACGGACACTTGTAGGGTTTTATATTTCGATGGATCATTTCGTGTCTGCGGCGAGTAGTCGAGGTTTCGAAATATTCACGACAGAAAGAACATTTAAACGGCCTCTCATTTGTGTGAGTACGCAGGTGGACTTCCAGAACTGACTTGTGGTGGAAAGATTTCGAACACCAGAAACACTTGAATCTCTTTTCGGGGTTGTGAATCTGTTTGTGCAGATTTAAACTCCATTTAGTTTTGTACGTCTTCTTGCAGATTGGACACTGCAGGTCCAAAGATCGCCGCAATCCACGGAACTACCCCTGCTGCCGCAGAATCTGAAGAGTTTCCTTCACTTTGCTCCACTTTTTCGAAGCTGCGATTCGACATTTGACGTTTTTCGGTGTCTCTTCGTTTCAGGGGTCGTTTTCGTTCAGTTGCATTTTGAAGTTCCTTCCTGGAGACTTTTGATGTCGACGAGCGTAAGCGATTGGAAGTTGGAATTTCGCGCTCTTTCCGCAGTTGCTTTTTCTTTTGAGGTCTCGGTAATCGGATGGACGAACTGGATTGGGACGGGGTTCCAAGAATTGTTGCTGTTGGCAGACTATCAGGCGCTGAGTTGATGTCCCTTGACACTGACAACGGCTGCAATACCTCCCTGCAAATACAAAATTCATTGGTTAAAGGAACAGAGTATGAAAACACTTTTTATTTAACTAATCCTCACATTCGATGTGAGGATTAGTTTAATCCTCGCCCTTCTCCTTCAAATAACGATCACGAACTTCCTTTGTGCTTGGAATTTCAATAGTCGTTCCAAAGGATTTAACGAACAGAACCAGTTTGCCTGGACAATTCCAGGAAAGCCTCAAACTCTTGCTGCATTTCTCTGTACTCGCTAACCTGCCAATTAAGCCAGTGGAGTACTTGGAAATCTATAAAGTTGTATAGTAAAAACTTGCAATGCATTTATGGGAAAATTCAATCAATCAACTGAAGTCATTGTATTCTGTAGAGTCATTGGAAATCAAGTCTTAATTTTAATTCATTGGGCATCAATAAAAGAGTGAGTCAGCGGGATTTGGAGGAGAGGATAGATGCCATTTTTTATTGATCGATTAATTAAGAAGGGAAAGGTGAGATTTGGGGACAGCGCCGCTGGAAGCCGGCGACTTTGTTCCTCGATCTCCTTCTCCACCGCAGTCACCACCCTCGGAACCCTCCTCCTCTATTCACTTCGTAGTACTCGGGGTTTGTTTGATGTATTGAGCCAACTGGAAGTCTTCTTCAGCTCACCTCTCATCTCCTTCAGTCAACTGTGCGTCACTGGAGGAATCGGAGGTATTGTTGGACTATGGAAGCCACACTGCACGGGTAGCAGCTAGCAGAGACATCTGTTACAGCTGCAGCGTTTTCTTGTGCTCCCACAGAATGTTAGCCAGCTCCGGGAAAAATGAGGTCGCAACATCATCCATGGAACTTCTGCCAGCAGCCACTGTCTGCTACTGAGATTGGAAGCGACATAAGTCGACAGTGCTCAACTAAACATGATAGAGGTCTTGTGGTCCGACTGGAGTCGAGGCGAAGGGTAAACTGAGGTAATCCTTACATTAGTACAATTTTGATCATTACTGAAATGTGACGTGTCATGTGGATGTGTGCGGTGGTTAGTTGGTTGATATCAGGATACGATACAGCAGACATTGCAACCTAAGGAATCTTTGGAATCTCGTTTGCTGGCCTGGTTAGGGTAAAAAAATAAAGATTAAAGTTGTGTACCTGCGAAAATAACAACTACTAACTCATTGAGTATTGGGATGCATTGCTAAAGGAGACTAGTAACGCCAGTAGGTATATTTATTTATACCAGAATTGCCCCGGGACTTAAGCAACTGGTTTGGCTTCAGTAAGGGGAAGGAGGCTAACATTGGGAAGCGAGTCGTACAGACAGGTTATAAAATTAAGATCAAAACTTCAAGTAGGACTTTGAAAATTTTTGAAAAAATTAAGATATAAAATCTTGGGCAAATCCACACGTATGTGTGGACTTGCTTGTGGAGGAATTCGTCCATCCATCAGGACGAATCCTCCAGTCAAGGGCTGAGTCTCAACGGATCGCAGCAT
>JAQGAC010002339.1:0-10590 GCA_034696585.1 Isotomurus maculatus
GTGATGGGTGTCAAAGGTCCAGTTTCATGGGTGTAGGTGCCAGGAGTACGTTTCATGGGTGTCAAAAAGATCCTACCCCAAATGATGAACTCCAATGCTGCATCCTTCCTCACTTGTTACGCCACTGGCAATAAGTAATTGTTTGTAATAACTAATACCTGATTGAGGGTTGTGGATCCTTCGCCTCCGCAATATTCTTCGCATGGCCACAGTAGTCACCAGAGCTTACGGTTGTCTTCTTGTTGCAACCCACATATTTCCCGCCTTCGCCCTCCAACTTCTACAGCGCACACTTACTCACAGCAGTCGTCTCATATCCTTTGTAGGTTGGTCGCAACCTCTGGAACAGGAATTCCAAGTGGGTGCTACAAGCTATCACGTGATTAGAGCCATTTCCCGCCCACATGGCCATATTCTGTCGATTTCGTTGCTGCAACAATCACACAACCCTCAGATAAATCACCGCTTCAACACGTCTTAACGGACATATCCCTCCTCAATAACACAGCTTAAAATTATGACATGAAGCTCTCAAATCCTGCAGATGAAGTTGAGCAGAGGTTTATGTACTACAGGGGGAATTTAGATTAATGGCCATCGTTCAATCACACACATCAATTAACACTCAGCATTTCTAATGCACTGAGGCGAAGAACCACTTCCACCGAAGCGAGTTTTCTGAGGGCGAACGAGAAGAGAGCGAGGATTCCTGCGACGAGAACACAACCGACGACCTTCACTCCTCCATTAGCTTCTTCACGTTATCTCCCAGGTTGATATTCCCCATGGCCCATGGACTTCGCATGGATTTGCAGCAGGTTCTCCAGGTCTGCATCTGTCAAAGTCTCAGCACTGTAGTTAGCGACCCACATCATCAGAACCACCCACACTGTCCACAAGCAGGAACCACCCATCCCAGAAAACGTGAGTTTTTACACGATCGCCTTTGCTACATGCGTAGCATGTATCAAAATGCAAATGTTATCAACAGGAAAGGTAGACCACATCTTTGTGGTCACCTGTTGATTCCTTTCGTTGTCGTAGGTTTGAAACTGACCGACAAGAAAGGTTGAGAGGTTGAGAATTTAAAAATATAGAAGTCATATTTGACGTGCTTAAATTAGCTACATCGCAGCTTGAGGTGATTTTTAGTACCGTGCCGTGACTGATAAATACTACCTTACGGTGGTATTGATCAGAGTACCAGTCACTGTGATTTACCACTATCATTTACAGCAAATCGCACTTTTGTCATCACAGTGGGAAATTACAGTTTAACAACACTGGCGATGGCAAAAACATCCAAAACATTCTTTTTCGGGATTTCCCTGCCGGATTTATATGCTGGATACTTTACGGAGTTATTTTTAAAAAATGATTTTCAATTTCAATTAGAAATGTTGACTTGATGGATGAAAGTATCTGTTTGTTTAAATATCACGTGATACCATGCGTATTAAGAAACTGGATCTCTAATAAAATAACTGTAAATCCCAGGAGTGGCAAGGATGTGAGGAGAGTAATTGTCCACAAACATCAATGTGTTTAATACTTGGAGCTTTCATTAAGTGGCACGTTTTTAAATCTTGAGAATTCCCTACTGTGGAGGTCGAATTAAATTTTCGCGGTCTGACATCAGATTCCGTTTTCAAATAGGATTTCGTGGAATAAGCATTGACATGACGTCATCTAGTGAAATTGGTAACTATACAATTGTTTTGTTAACAAAGTTAATTTCAATTTTACGGTACATATAAAATATTTTATTACGGATTCATAAAATTGATTCTACAGAAAGACAAAGAAATTTAGGGATTTTTTATTACGTTTCATAAATTGTCTTTTCTACTGCGTATTCCATTGCAGAAAAGGTTAGCATAATTTTAGGACACTACATTTATAATTTATAATCTAATACGGAACACTGGGGTTTCTCGTAGAGCGACTAAAGTTGAGAATTAATGATGAAATCCCAAACCAGAAAAATTTATTTCCACAATTTCTGTTTGAATTTCAATAGAGACTGTTTAAAGCCGTTGCATCGAATCGTACACACAAAAGGATTTACGATGGAATTTGCCCACACAGGATAAAGAATGAGAATTGCCATCCAGTGAGCAAATTGAACGTCGAACAAAGCCCCCGTTAAGTTAAGTGTTGAGTATGGAAGTAGGAAAACGACAAACGCAACAGTAAGAATTGTAAGCTTCACAGCAGCAGAACGTTGTCGTTCTAAGATGACCTCTTCTTTTGCCTGTAAATCTCCTGGCTGAGAACTCATAGTTACATTTGTCGTTTCCCTGTCAAGTACTTCTGTTAATGAAAACAATAAAGTAATTATTGTTGAAGTGCTTGATTGCTTACTGCATTGTAATGTGCAGAAGGAATGAATTTACCTTCCCAATGTAGACAAGGACCTTTTGCTGCCACTAACGTGCGTTGTTGTGGATTAAGTTTCTCTTTTGTCAGTTTCTCGAGTTCCCTGTAAATGGCCGTGTTAATGCAGACGAGGCAAGTCCCTGGTAGGACTGTATCCAGCAGGATCATCAAGAAACCGAGGGTGGGATGGTATTTTCGAATGCCGACAAATGTTCCATCATGTTTTTTTATGTAAATAATTGTGTTTTTGAGATCGAAAATTGCATCCATTTGCACCAAGAAAGCGATGAAGGCGACAAGTGCAACAGGCTTGAGAACTGTGAGTGGAGACCTTCTTTGAATATAAGGAACACCTTCCTTAAGGAGTCTGTATCTATCTACAGCGATGAGGACGAGAGTGTTTGACCTGATTGTGAAAAGGAAGTATGGAAACATGGCATAAATATGACAAATCGTTCGCCCAAATGTCAAAATGTTGTTGAAAAATGCGGAAGTATATGTGACGGGAATGACGAAAGCTCCGGTGAGGAAGTCAAGAACGGCAAGAGCTGTGAAAAGGGTGTTGGACGTAGTTCGAACTGATTTGTCGAATAGCCAAAAAAGAATTATGGCTCCATTGCCACAGAGAGTCACAACCACTGAGAATATTGTGCAGAGTAAAAGGAGATGATCTGTAGCCATGGTGATATTCGGAATCGGAAAGTGTGGAATAAGATATTCGTTAATGCAATAATAAGATCACTAAACTAGTGAAGAATGAAGGACTAAAAGGAAATAAAGAGAAAAGATTTTAAAATATTCTGGCACAATTTGAGGAAGGAAATTGTGGTTAGGAAAAGCGTGAGTACTGCATGTGCGCTTTTTATTGCAAGCATTGTGTTCACTGTAGTTTTCTTAGTCACTGAATATTTCCTGTGGCTTCCTGTTTGCTCCAATTTGTTGAAATCATACCTCGGTTAAGCCCGAGTTTCACAGCAAATGTGTCAAGTAAGTTTGTCGTACGTTGATTCGAAATTTAGTACTTTGTGAAATTGTTTGAAACCACCTAAGTCACAAGGAAGGAGAAATTAAGGAAAATGTTACGCAACACAAAAATAGCAGTTCCAACTTTATTGGTTGAGAAAACATGCAGGAGTATAGGATCTAAACTATAAAAATTATTGAAATCAATTGAATCCATTTGATTGATTAAAAAATGTTCAAAAGACTCGAGTAGTAAATATTCACGTATTTATCAATAAGTTCATAAATTTATTTGATGGAATTTTAAAGCTCTCGGTAAGATTGAGTTTACGATTAAAATTTGAACAAACAAACCTTTGAAACGGAGTGATCGTCGTGTGGACTGTTTACGATTATAATTTTTTCACTTTAAAATATGTTGAACTATCTTACCTGCTGGCCTCTCATAACAATAGATTTTGCATTCCCGGCTTCCCGGCCCCCAAAAGCAGAGCCATTCCATGTCAACTGCAGCGGTCGGAGCAAAGTCATATTTTTGAATTTTTTGAATATGAATTTCGTAGGTGAACATGGAGGTTTCTGGTTTGTCTAATTCATATACTGTTGAAATCCATACATGTATTATTCACTACAAGTTTCAGAAATTGTTCGTTAGTTTAATATCTTTTTAAATACTAACCGCACAAATCGTTGAAATTTGCTGACGAAGTAATTGGGTGTACAAAATTTCTAATAAAAAACTAACTTCACCCACAGTTACAAAATTGAGGGTTTACCTTTGCGACTTTTGAGACAAAAACCTCTTCCTAGTTTCACTCAAAACTCAAAAAATGGCAGCTTTTCCCGCATCTCAGATAACAAAAGGCGTTAAAATGTCTAATTACTTAATTGTAAGTAAAGGGATACAAATTGTTTAAGTATCTCGTTATCAAGAAACTCGGTAATCCATCTACAGATATCCATTGTTAGAAGTGCCCCTTAAATAAAAGTTCTAATAAAACGTCAACGTTCTTTGTCGTTCGTTCGTCGTAAGTCATAAGATCGTCTTTCCTGTCTCCCATTCCTCAGTCAGTCATTTAAATGGATTGAATGTGCGCAGATGAACTAACACGAATAACGAGAGTACAGCGCTCACAATAATCTAGATTGGAATTATACAAAGACCAGTCTCACTTCCACTTAATCTCTTCACACACGACCTGATTTAATACACACGGAGAATTTGTAAACAAGTTGAAAGAACACTTGGAATCGTCGAAGTGAGTGATTGCATTCACTGTTTTACTTTTACACTTGAAGATTTGGAGAGGAGCGCGGGTGGCGATCAGAAGGAGAGCGCGAAGAGCGCGAGGAGAGCAGCGACGAGAGCTCCGTTCACAGGGCGCACACTCCAACCACCCGCCTCCGCAATCGTCTTGGCATAGCCGCAGTATTCCTTGAAATCTGAAGTTTTGCTGCATGCCGTGCATTTTCCTCCCGCGCACACCAACTGCTTCTTCAGAGTGCACAGCTGTCCATACGTAGAATCGGCCAGGTTGAGAAAAGTAATAACTTCCGTCATCCTCGCTTCCACATCGGATCCGTGCTTCTCTTTCATGTCCTCTTCAAGTTCATCATAGCTCCTTCCTGCAAGGGCGGCCATTAGTTTCGCAAGCCGGCGCCCGGTTTCCTCTGTGACAGCGCAGGTCTCTCCGTCCCCTCTTCCTCCCTCAACGATCTTCACGTACTTGTCCCGGATCTCTTTTATCTGCTCCTTCAAACTCCCTTCCACTTGATGATTCATTGAGGAGATGATTCCGACGACCATCAGCGCGGCTGCTACCCATCGACACCCCATCTGCAGACAACAACAATCACACAGCCATCACTCACAATTGTCCAGCGCTTGTCCACAAAATGACCGACGAGGAGGTCACAGATGAAGCTCACCTTGGCTTTGCGGCACAGAGAAGAAATCGGAGAACGACACGGGTAAAGTTGAGGAGACGGAGAACAACTGAAAACCACACAAAATCCCGAAATCCATTAGCCACACTTTACGACTATTCGAGACTTCAAAAAGCGGGGGGGAGGGGGGTTACAGGGGAGACTGACCTTGACTGTGTCACACGGAGGCAAGGGGATGAAATCGGAGAACTTGAGGAGGAGACGAAAAGCGGGAGCGGAGGAGATGTTGACGCAGCGAGAGACGGAGATCAACTGAAAACCAATTTTCAGTTTCTGCTCCTCCGATTTCTCCCGCTCAGCGTAACTCCGCCTCCGTCGCCCCGGCAACCTTCCTCATCTCCCGCCGCGTAGCTCCTGCAGCGCTGTCTTCCTCACTTCCGATGTCATAAATGTCGCCTTTCACAGGTCCCATGTCGATCACGTGTCCTCCAGTGACTCACCTACATGCTTCTTCCACCTGTAATCATGACATCCTGCTTCCAATATCCTCAACCTAATCGTCGACCAACCACACCCAGTCAACTCCCCAACTTCGAGTTGTTCTTTATTGTTGCTCAAAGTGTGTTAAACACAGGCGGGCAGCATCATCACAGATCCACACTCACCAGTGTTCACTCAACAGATTCGCATGCTGTAGCTTTGGCCGGAGATTTTCACTCAAGTGAAATGTCATAATAGGACTTAATGAGATGAGGTGGGTATTCAATAAAAGTTGAGTATGACTCCAAGTCCCAAGTGCATCTGCCGTAGCAAAGTCCCCACTGACTTAGCCACTACCCCCTGAAACAAGGTCATCTTCATTTGCAGTCAACATCTGACATCTCCGAGTCTTCGCAAGCGATCACGACGAAACTAGCAGCCTACACTTCCGCTTGTGGCGCTCGCAACAGGTGGATATGCAGGAGAGGCGACAATACATGATAAGGTTGGTGATGGTCAGTTCATCCTCGTGAGGACAACGTAAAGATAGGATGATGGGAGATCAATGAGTCCTCGTGGTTCCCACTCACGTACAAGTCAGTTGGTGGACGTTGAAGGGAATGCAGAGTTTACACATAATTCAGTATAACTACAGTAAGTAAAGGAAGCGCAGTAAGTCTAGAGGACAGATCAACAATTACGACTGATTCTCTCGTTTCCTTCAAACAAGCTGATTTACTAGACGGGTAATTTGGACACATTGGAATAGAACTGATAAGGAGGGGAGTAAACTGAGATTCATTTTGCACTCGAAGCGTCGCAGGTGAGGATGAGAGGGGAAGTCAGGCGGAGAGCGGGAAGACCGCGAGGAGAGCAGCGACGAGGGCTCCGTCCACAGGGCGCTCACTCCAACCTCCTCTGGAAACAACACCGGGATCCTTGATCTCATTTGGGGGGACCTTGGGGTCCTTCTTGAGAGACACTGGGCCCGCGTTGTCTCTGATGGCGGACAAATGATAGCAAAAATGATCTCCGTGGGCGTGCTCACAATTCTTGCAAACCTTGTCGGCGCAGGTGAGTCCCGCCTTCATCTTGCACCATTTCTTCTCTTTCGCCATATTCGGGTACTGAATTTCCAGTTGCTCCCCGTCTCCTGCCGCGTCCGCCTCTCCGTATCTTTACCCGTTTCCCGGTTTCTTCGTCTCCGTGTGCCACACTGAAGGTCAGTCTAACCTTTGACTCCCTCACCACTCATCCGAGCTTAGTGAAGGTTATTGGTGATACTGACGTTTGTGGATTGTTGTTGTTTTGCAGATGGGTGGTCGATGGGCTGCAGATCGCGCTAGTTTGATGACGCTGGAAGCAAATCAGGAGAAGCTGTGTTCAGTGGCGAAGCAGTTGGTGTGTGAGAGCAAAGTGTGTGTGGATTGCAGCAAAGCGGGAGCAGTGTGGAGACTACTGTGACACTGTGGGGAAGATTCATGAGGCGATAAAGACCGGTGGAGGAGATTCTGGAGGAGGAGGAGGTGGAGGAACCGGTGGCTCCGGAGGAGCTGCAGGGGGATGGAGTGTGCGCCCTGTGAATGGAGCTCTGGCCGCTGCTCTCCTAGCGCTCTTCTTGCTCGCCGCGACGCTTCGAGTGTAAAGTGAATCTCAGTTTACTCCCCTCCTTATCAGTTCCATCTCAAAACCGCCTGTGTACAAATTGACCAGTTCGTAAGGAGAAGCATAATAATCAGTCGTAATTGTTGATGTGATCGGTAGAATCACTTCGCTTGCTGAATCGTAGTTGTAAATAAAGTGAATCTGTAACTTTGAACCCACTTCGCATCGACATTTCCTTGGCTACTCGTACCAGCGCCTCTGCACTTCATGACACACAAACATCCACTTGTGATTCCATTGCCACTGCACTCCACAACTTTATGCGATGCGTAGGCTGATGTTGGACGACTGTTAGTGTCACAATCCCAGTTCGTCGCCAAGCACCCGCCGCCTCCAGCCTTCTCTCGCACACCTTCTTCAATCCCCTGGGATCCTTCCCTGCCCACCACGATTTCTGTGCTATCCCCCCATATTGCCGCATGTTGAAGCCCAGCTTCCAACCAGGCGCCTCATTTCGCCACTCCATTCCTAACCATCTGCAGAACGGCCCATATGGATCCCCTCAGGGTCTCAATGCGCAGATCATTCCCACCAACGCCACTACAATTCCGACTCCCCATCTGTGGAACAACCAACCCACACAATTGAGAAACCAAAAAAGAAGCAGGTTCAAGTGTCCCGATTGTTCCTCTCGTCGCATGACTCCTCGCCTCTGCTCGTTCGCCCTCTGAAACTCCGTCCTGCCGGAATTAAAGTCTTTAGATGTGATTCAACGATGGCAGAGACTCCAAATCGTGTGTGTAGGAGATAAACTTAAATGGCAACTGAATTGATTACGTAGGAAGTGAGAGGAATGATTTTGTAATTAAGAGACTTTGTAATTAAGATGACGCAAACTGTATCTTTAGTTCTGGTGGAAAGCAACAAAGTACTTAACAAATCGAGTTTTCGTGAAAAGTTAAAACTCAGATTGGGACTTCATAAGTGAAGAACTACTTTAGCATTTTCGATAGATGGCGACATTTTCTTCGACACTTTCGTATTAATCTGTAGGTTCCTCCTTTGTTAGAAGATCGACAGCATGTGGGGGTGTGACATGGGGTAGTGAGTGGGGGTGGGTGAGTCACTGGAGGACTCCTCATACACATGTGACCTGCGGAAGTCGACATTTGTGACATCGGAAGTGACGAAGACAGCGCTGCAAGGAGAACCTCTTCTTGTTGTTGTGGTGGTTCGTGAAAACGGGGAAGAGCTACTTGGCGGGAGAAGAGGAAGGTTGCCGGGCAACGGAGGCGGATTTCAGGTTGGCGGGAGAAATCGGAGGAGCGCAGAAAGTGAAAATTGGGTGTCAGTTGATCTCCAAGATCACGAAACCGTCTGTCTTTCAAGAGAAGGGGAGAGGGGAGGGGAGAGGAGTCTATTCATTTTGGTTGATCTCTGTCTCTCGCCGCGTCAACATCTCCTCACCCCCCACTTTCTGATCTCCTCCTCAAGTTCACCGATTTCTCCTCCTCCGTGTGATCAAAGCCCAGGTCAGTCTGCCCTGCGACCTCGCCCCCCCCTCCACAGCGCTTTCACAGATTATTGAAATGTGTGACTGATAGATTGCGTGATTTGGTTTCCAGTTGTTCCCCGTCTCCTGGCGCGTCCGCATTTCGATCACCCGTGTCGTTTCCCGATTGCTTCGTCTTCGTGTGCCACACTGAAGGTAAGTCTCACCTCTGACCCCCTCACCACTCATCCCCGCTTTGTGAAGGTTATTGGTGATACTCACGTTTATTTGTGGATTGTTGTTGTTTTGCAGATGGGTGTTCGATGGGTAGCAGCTGCACTGGCCGTCCTCGGACGAAATGATGGAATGATAGAACTGGGAGAAGCGAGGTTAAGTGACGCGCAAAGGTTACAAAAGGCCTACCAAACGATGGTTAATCACGGGAAGGATGTTGGCGCGTCGTGCGACTACTACGGTACTCTGGACAAAACCTTGGCTGATTACGCCGGCAAGACTGCTGCCCAAATCGTGAAATGGTACAATAAAAAGGACGGCCAGGGTGCACTGGAGGCTGCGAAAGAATCGGTGCGTTATTTCGAAGAAGATTACCTCGCCAAGACAAAGAGACAGTGCAATATGAAGAAGGGGCTGCAATGCGAAACAGGAATGAAGTGCGATGTCTGTACCTATGACTGTGATCATGTGAATAAGATCAAGAACACGAAGGATAAAGAAGCAGAAGTTTACAGATAATTCATAACAACTACAGTAAAGGAAGAGATTGAGATTCAATCATTGAGATACAATATGTGCGGTCATAGTTGGGTCTATGCTACCATATGTTTCTCTGTAATGTTCGGTCATAGTTCAGTCTATGCTACCATGTATTTCCTTATGCAATTGCAATACATCGAGTAGCGTTGAATAGGCAAGTAAATGGTAGTATAGATAGACCGAACTAGGACCGAACATTCAGTCGCCTATCTTAACTCATGTATTGTGTCTTAATTATATTAAATTTTATTGGCCTCATCTCTTGTTTGATATCAAAATTATCTGTGTGAGATGAGAGTATGGTAATGGAGAGAATTTTGAAAATTGACGCGGTAGCAAACCAGAAGAACACCCAGATCCGCCACTCCGGGTCGATGTATACCGGGTCGATAGTGTCCGGGTCGAGTTGTCATGGAACCGTCTAGAGGACAGATCAACAATTACGACTTACGACTCATTCTTTTGTTTCCTTCAAACAAGTTGATTTACTAGACGGGTAATTTGGACACATTGGAATAGAACTGATTAGGAGGGGAGTAAACTGATATTCACTTTACACTCGAAGCGTCGCACGTGAGGAGAGGAAGTCACGCGGAGAGCGCGAAGACAGCGAGGAGAGCAGCGACGAGAGCTCCGTCCACAGGGCGCACACTCCAACCTCCTCTGGAAACTACACCGGGATCCTTGGGTTCCTTTTGGGGGTCTTTGGGATCCTTGTGAGGGTTTTCAGGGTCCTTCTTGAGAGACACTGGGCCCGCGTTATCTCTGATGGCCGACAAATGATAGCAAAAATGATCTCTGTGGGCGTGCTCACACTCCTTGCAAACCTTGTCGGCGCAGTCCAGTCCCGCCTTCATCTTGCACCATTTCTGCTCTTTCGCCATATTCGGGTACTCACAATGGACTAACGTAGTTTGATAATCGAGTTTCTTCATTACGAGGTGTACATAAGTTTTGATATGCCTTAACTTAGAAATTTTGAAAATTTTGGCTCTCAACGCCCAAAATTG
>JAQGAC010002340.1:0-10590 GCA_034696585.1 Isotomurus maculatus
GTGCCGAGTAGTATTTGAAGTTACCAAGTCGTCTTGCCACACAACAACAAAACAACAATAAACGGTGAAGAAACTAACTCTAACTTGCTTGTATTTCTGAACGTAGGGTCGTGTGGGTGTGTTGAGTCTCAAGTAGCTACATAGAAGTATATTATAATTGCATAGACTATAATGTGTATCTCCTTCCTTCCTATCTATAACACTTGTGACTTTGACTCCCATCCTATTACGCAGATCTGTAGAGTTTAATCTGTACATTTGACTTTCCATCGCAAGAGGATATTAGTAACTCGGGACAAAAAATCACCTACAATTTATTCGTATTTTGACTTGCATATCTTTTTATCCACGCGTATGTTTGTAAAAAATCCTCACGCATCTTGTGACATTCAAAGAGACAAACGGAAGCGAGCGATAGTCTATTTCGGGTTCTGTTTCAATCATGTGCAGAGGTCTTTTTTGCTGTGAGTATTGTGAGGCTGTTGGTCCAATTGAGCGTAGGCTGCGAGTGCATTGCTTGCGATGTGGATCTCCAGCAGTCAGTTCACCAGTTGGTTGTGCAGTGGAGTGCAACTGGAGAGACAAAAGTAGAAGCAGAAGTCGGTAGTTCTGGTGAGTGAATTAATTAGAGTTAGTGAAAGTCTTGGAAGGCCTTGAGAAAGGAGT
This sequence comes from Isotomurus maculatus, assembly GCA_034696585.1. Classification (NCBI taxonomy): domain Eukaryota; kingdom Metazoa; phylum Arthropoda; class Collembola; order Entomobryomorpha; family Isotomidae; genus Isotomurus; species Isotomurus maculatus. The sequence continues at coordinate 667 of JAQGAC010002340.1, forward strand.
GTAGGAAGGAGTCGCATAATTTATAAAAGTGAGATGTGGAGATAGTCGTCCAGAGCAGAGTAGATTTTTCCACATGAAGGAAGACTTACTGCCTCCGCTGGAGAGCTGGAACGAAAAATGAAATGCAAAAGTTGTGAAGAGAGGAGAGACGACGGGAGGAGGCCGTGTAGTCAGTTCCATCCAACTCTCTCCACTGCATTCCTCCTATCCAACTAAGGACGTTACTTTCTTGACGTGACATCGCTAAACTTGGCTTATCATCCTTTTAGCTTATCAGAAGGGTGAATTTATGTGTGAGTTCGGGTGTCGTGACTCTTCCTAATCCATAATACACTTGCAGTCACGCTCGCTTTCCCCATCTCCACTTCTTCTTCTTCGTCCCGACTGACCTCCCTCGCAGTGATCCAAGAACTCACCCACACAGTCAGCAGTAGTTGTAGTAGTAGCAGCACAGGATCACAGTTTGTATTCGGAGGTGGTGGTGGTGCTTTTAAGGAAATTGGCAAAGGGTTGCTGTGAAAGAATAAAGAAAGTGGAGAAGTCAAGTGGACATTCATAACACGAAGCAAATCCATCACACTCGTATGCACGCTTTCACCGTCCCCTCCGAACCGAGTGCATCTTCGCCCCAGCACAACCGTAAGTAAAGGGTCAATAATTAAAAATAACTGTGTGTGATACCTACTAACGATAGGTTATGTATGAGGTGGAGGAATAGAGGCGAGGAGCAGGTAGGAAGGGAGGAGGTGGATGATTCGACAGAAGTGGATTAGTCTGCAGGACATTGTAAATGAGGTGGGCTTAGGACTGTTACGGCGGAGAAAGTTGAGTGTGCAGGGAACTTTAGTGTGTGCGTATCCTTCGTACGTGTCACCCACGTTCCTCCAAGATTGATGACATTTTACCTTTTATTTCCAACTGTCCATAAAAACTCTCTCAATGGATGTGCTAACATCCTCGCTACCAATTTTCAAGAGCTCAAAATATCCTACTGACCATTCGCTGTACCGTGTGGATCCACCTACTCGTTCTTCTCTGCCCCATCAAGAGGGTATGAAATTCCCTTTACGTTTCCCAATCTATCTCTCGGTTAAAACCTCTCTATAATAGTAGCTGTATAGAGCTAGACGTCTAGACTCTTTAAGACTAAATTGCCTAGCTGCTTCATCTATCTATCTTTTGGGCTATTCAAGGGATATGTAAAAAATATAATGCATTTTGAAGTGGGAGTGCAACAGTTTCCAATCTATATGAAGATCCACGTCTTTTGTTCACCCGTGTAATGCCCCACATCATGTGACATGATAAGTGAACTGATAACCTTTTTGAAAAATGGTATACTTCTTCTTCTCCTTGTTCTGCGAGATGGAATGATATGTAGTCGTTGTCAGAGTATTTGTCCCTGTGGACAAATTACATCTCCATCCTGTGACTTGGCTCCTCATAAATATTTACATATCATATCCACGTAGGCCACTGCTACATGATGATATCATTATTGCCCTGATACAACTTCAAACTGCACTCTCGAAGGAGGAGATTTTGCACTAGATTTCTTTACTGCGTGTGTGTCCGTGTGGTGATGGCAGCTTATATTGTAGTAGTGTGCACAGCCTTCATTTATACTCTGCTGCATCAGCATCTCACTTTTCTAAGGACACTACTTTTACTCTGTAGTCGGTAAGTGGGAGAATAGACTTCGTGGAAGAGAGGTCTCCTCATTCTCGACTTTTGTCCCTTGTCCCACTGCCAAACTTTCCTCGCGCTCTCTCTCTCCTCTCTTCCTCTGCTCTTCAAGTAATTCTTATTTAACTTCTGATTAGTTATCCAATATGGACAAAGTTGGCTGTCCTTTAGTCACAAGAGTTCTCTCAGACCTCCTGTAATATTGCACACATGGGCACGGCAATGTGACTTTTGGTTCTACACCAACAATATCCAGCTGAGCACGTGCGCTTACAAAACTACTACAAATGACGGCTATTTAGGTTCGTACTTTGCCTTGTTTGATCGATACGTCTGTAAGTTCATCGCCTACTTTCCCTTGAAATCAAAGAGAGAGGTGTAGAGCACGTTTATTCATTATGGAAGTGTGTAGCATGGAAATTAACGCCACCCATTTCCACGAATTCACAGTCCAACTTTATATAGTGGCACAAATGCACGTGTATGTCGTGCTTCTGATCATTTTCACTATACTGTGTTCAAAAGAAGTAGAGAAGAAAAGCCGAGTTGTGTGGGGCATCATCATCAGAGGTCTCTTTGAAAAGCAGAGGGAGCATAAGAAGAGGGACACACTCACCACAAGAAGATCTGAAATAGAGATCTCCTTCGTTCCGTGTGGGTAAACAGAGTTTAAAGGAAGTGTGCTGAGAAACCAGAAATTATTTTTTAATGAGATGAAAAGCCTTTTCTTGTTGTAAATGAGTCAATTAAGAAAAGAGGACAAGGAGATGATGACGGCTTTCTGCTTTTCGGATTAGTCGCTTTCTCTTTCCCCAATCACATTTCTTCACACGACACACACAACAACACTTCTAGACGCTTCTTCGCCATGTTCTCCAGTCTACACGGCCAAATTAATGGAATTTTTATTCTCAAGCAAACAAAAACATCAACAACAGCAGAAGCAGTTGTGAGTGAATAAGTCGGAAGGGAAATCTCTCTTTCTCTAACTTTCTTTGAATGCGGAGATCGCAGAAGGGCATTCTGTTGCACCCAACGTGCCACTACCTTCACTAGGGTGTCTATACAACACACACACATATATCTACACACATAGTACACATACATATATACGGAGTCCCCACTGATGCTGCCACGGCCAAGTAAGTACGCACTCAGTATATAAAGTGAAAGAGAGTGAAAGCATCTTTGCTACCGGTGGTGGTAGGAAGGGACAGATCGATATTTCGCTTCTTCGTCCATGCGGCTCTTTTCCTCCAATTAGAATTATCACTGGTCTTGTGTGTGTGTGTATAGCCAATGTCAAGTCCCGTCCACTTGCTCATCTTCAATTTTTAGTCGGCGCTAAAAGAGAGGAAAAAGGGCAATCCATCTTTCGAACTCCTTAAATCACTCAAAGTAATAAGAATGAAGGCCACGCATAATTTCGGAAGTGGAGCGAGCAGACACGGAGGGCAACTTAATAATCAAAAGCGAAGGTGCCTTTTCGGTAGGGCCGTTCAACGGAGGAGAGTGAGTGAGAAGGCTCCCTTGAACAGTTGGGAAAGAAACAGTCCTGCCGGAGAAAGTGAAGGCAAAGCAATCGAGAATGGAAATGAGGTTTGTTCAACACACCGTCGTCGTCGGGAGGGAGAGGGTTTGAAAAATTCCCCATTTTACTTGCAGAACAGACGGGGAAAACTTTTATCCATTTATTCTTACACTCAATCTACTCGCATTTCATTGGAGTCCTTCCTCCTAAGTGTTCTCTCCACTTCTTCCTGGACGGAGGAGACTGGTTGCTGCTACTCTTCCTTCCTCCATCCATTTCGTCACGTTCGGGACTCTGTCTCATCCAAATAGTCTTCTCTGCACGCCTTCGTACGTGAGAGACGTTCTTCCGACCTTAATTTCTCTTCTTCTCTTAAAACTCACAGGCTGAGGCTTCAAACTGACCTTAATTGAGCTTCCCTCCAGTCTACCAAGAAGTGTCTCTACGTCCAGCAGGAATTGCCGAATATTTCACTTGTAAACCAACTTTAATTCATGCACCTTTGATAGCACCACACGACTCATGGTCGTGTGGGTCTCTTGAGGGACTCTCAGCGGAGGCAGTTGACGATTCTCAGGAATAGCCTGTGGATATAAGTATAGCCGGGTATATGGATATATACAGGGATAATCGGAGAGAAGGAATTCCCTACTTGAGTCTCTCAGTATTTTGTCCATTTGTTGGACAACCAGAGCAAAGACAGACGGTGTTACTTAAGTACCTATAAGCTTTAGAGAGTGGATTGGTGAATAGTTGTGCATTCGAAAGAGAAAGTGACACACCCAAGGAGAGATAGACCGTACAACCGTGCAGCGGTTCTATACACTTGATTAGAAATTCAAGGCATGAAGTACAACGGGTTTAAATCCGAATCCAAAATCCTTTTCGGTTGGCCTTCCTCCTCTTTGCTTCAGCTAAGACGAACGAACAAGACGATGGATGAGAAGAAGTAGCAACAATGATGGAGAAAGAGCTGTTGGTACTTTACTGTGCTACCATTATCGCACAAGGGTCCTCTTCTTCTATTTAGCACACAAAGAAGAACAAGTCTCTCTTCTATATAATTTTATGGACTTAAATGCGGGTCCTTTTTGATCCGTGAGTACGAAAACGACGAGATTTGGCCTTCCTCATTTAAAGACAGCCCTCAAGAGTGCCCTCCTCTCCTCCATTGAGGCAAAAGTTTGTGTCTGAACAAAACCAAGTGGGTCACAGTCTCTTCTGCATTCAAATGTCACACACATTACAACATCCCTGCAGTCTCTCTCCTTCACTTTTACTACTACTTCTACAGCCTCACACACACACTATAACTCAACCGCTTGGTGACCGCACAATTCTCGGAACTCCAAATAAAAACAAGAATATATTTCCTGCTTCGTTGCACAATAACCGTAGAGATACAGGGAGGCCAAGTCAGCGTGAAAACTTGACCCAATAAACACAAACCTCCCTTGTCTGTCTCCCCATAAGGTCAGACGGGTGTGCTGTAGGTGAGGAAGCAAAGCGAAATAGCTTTTCGGCCATAATAGATGCATGAATGAAGCTCCATTTTCGTGAGCACTGCGATTACTTCCCTTTCCCTATGGGTGTGCAATGATTTGGGGAGAAAGTCCAGGAGGAAGGAGAGAAACTTTCATACATTACGCTCTCGGTTGTTCACCACACTTATTGAACATACATTCTTGTAGATTGTGTGGATTGTAGTAAAGATGGATAAGGTATAAAGAGTGTAGATTGCACACACACACACACACACACACAATATACATGAGAAGGAGATCGGGCTTCATCTTTTATTCAGGAAGATGTGCCACAAAGAAATGACTACTAAGTAAAAGACTGGAAGGAAGATAGGAAGAAAAAAGTTGGGAACTACTAGACTACTAGAAGTAAAGAACCACTGCCACCTAACCAACAGAGGAGATTAGCAATCTTCCATGTACGAATATTTGCAGTCCACTTCAACTTTGGAGCAAATAGTTCGATGTGTAGTTTAGGGAAGGAGTGTGTAATCTTTGTGGTTTCTCCCCACATGCTTCGCTCCTCTGTTGCTTTTGTGACCAAGTGAAAGTATCACACACACACACGATGAGAAAAGTAGAAACTTAGATACACCCGAGAGAAACTAATCAAGCTCAGTTTACTTTAACAATTCAACGAGAGGGATTTAATGCTGGAGAATGTGATCTGCTCTTTCTCTCACTTCTCGGACTATCCTCGTCTCTGTCCATCACTGTGTGAATAAAACATTCGATCGTCACAACTTACCGAGGCAGAATACGTTGAATTCCAATGAGGAAAGTCTCAAAACTTTCCCACACCAGAACAAATTTGTACTAGAAATTGATTCATCCTCACACACACATATACACAGATATATATACATACAGATATATGTAGCATGCAACGAGACACTCAGACACGGAAATAGTAAAAGTCTGATGAAAGACCGCTACCATTTCTACTCACTACACTATCAAACTTACGTAAATTACTTTACCATCCGTCCATCCACTTGTTCTCCCTTAAGACTAAGGCAGAAGTTGCAGCGAAAGGATTGTTGTGTTCTCTACTTTATACTTACATCTCCGGATTGCATGTACCTCAAGTAGTAAGTGAGTAACAGCGGCGGAAGTAAATGGATACTCGTCTGAAGAATAATGTCAAAGTGGCATGATCACCATGATAATAATACTTGCTTCCTTAGCTCGTTGAGAGAGATATGTCTTTTAATGAGCTAATAGAAGAGAGCTAATTAGACTCCCCTGCTCTTCTGTACTCCACTTTTGTCTAATTTCATTTGCACGCCAAACAATCAAAGATGAGTAGCGATTGTCTTTGACTACCTCGTGTAGCGTAGCTTCTATCCCATCCACTTTGAGAAATGGAAATGGCACACGCACTTTCCATCACCGTCATTTCTCTAAGGACCTTTCGTCGAGTGCATCTTCGAACACACAAGGTCTTCAAGTCTTCATCCTTGTCTGCTGCTGCTTTCACGTAAAAACCCCTTCCCTTTCAACTGTGGATTTTAAGAGAAAGAACCTCTCTCTCTCTCCTCGTTCGTTTCAAGAGGAGGACGACATGGGATTGTTTCCCTCTGGAGTACTTGCTCCTGTGTTGTGTAATAAGTAGCAGTGCACTAACATCAGGTCTACCAACCGAAGTATCATCTTGAGAATTCCACGAGTGGATAATGCAGCTCCCACAGATACAAACAAACATCCACACACACTATACTCATGCAGGTATGCACACACACTCCTCTGTGCATTACTATCCATCACCTAAACTCCACACACTTTTTCTGCTTACTCTTCAATAATCTTTTCTTGGTCTTAGCCCCACATACTTTCACATGTAATCCGACTGATACACCACGCGAAGAAGGTTTAAATGGCTAGTTGAAGCAAATAATCCTTTTGTAAAACTCCCGTTAAACATTACGTCTTTTTTAAGACCTGAAAACTGCAGTTTCCCCCATCTCCTTCCTTCCTAATCATCCTAAAGTATATGTATGTATGTGTACTCAAGATAAACTCAACTTTCTCTCTTAAAGTGCAACATACATTTGTACACAATTGTGGTGTTCACAAGAAGTTGGTAGATTGTCTGCTTGGGCAAGTGTACGTTCGTACGTGCTTGCTCAGCTTTTCGCCTACCACGAATGCCTCATGGAGAGTATCATCGTTTGCTTCTGCTTCGAGTGTACTTTTTACTTTTCAGAACTTCCTACTTAAAGCGGAGGAAGCAAAGCTTGAATAATACAAAATGAACCCATTAGGTGAAGAGAGAAGAAAGGAGTAAGCATTAAAGTATCGGAGAGGATGGAGGGGTGCAGGAGGAGAGACGGTGGTGGATGACTTTTCCCAGGAAATGTCATTAAAACAGAGAGAAGAATGTCATATAGCTTTTATTATTATTATTTTAATAGAAATAATTGAGTGTGGGTCTGTCTCGGCGGAGCCATTATCACTCTCTCCTTCTTCTTCCATTCAGACGGCCGTTAGAAGCAGCCACTCTAACTCTTAAATCCGATCCTCTCATTAAATGCATTTCCACTTGGTATGTATTCACTCCATTGTCTTCTCAACAGTCTAATCGATAGTGTCGCTCTAATTGGCTGGTCAGAAAGGGAGAAAGTAATGGAACAGGAGAGAGCGGGCCCAAGTCAGCCCTCGCCTTGTATTCCTCCTTCTTAAGTGAGAGAAAGATTAGGAAGTGAGGAGCACTTCCTTCCCTTCAATTATTCTTCCTCCGTCCATCCATTAGTCCCTTTCACTCCTTCCCACCACCAATTCTCATTCATCCGCAGATATTCTTCGCCCCACCCCAGAAATCACAGTCTAAAGTCACCCACGACACACACAACTCTCCTCAAATAAGATTACTTCTGTATTGCGCAACAATAAATCTCCGATATTAACACCTCTCCACTATAAAAATACTCGGATTTAATATCTCTCCAAATCACACAGCCACACTATAGCATCTCATAATAAAAGAAGCCTCCGTCTGCAACCAACCTAGTGGCCTATGCTCAATGATACTTCTCTCCTTATTATCATGAAAATGTGTGTAAGATAAGTTATTGTATGCGCGGTTAAGAGAAGCATGTGGCACGTGTGTAATAATCGGAGTCCAGAGAAGGAGAGGGTCCAACAGTTGTACTAAATTATCCACATTTCCTCCATCATAAATCTCGGTCTGTCACACTACGCTGCACCATCCGATGCACCCCGCAATATTATTTCACCGCTCACAAACACCAAAAGACCTGCTTTCTCTTTTCCTTTCATTTCCTTCCAATAATCATACCCCATCATCATAATTTCCACCAGGACTCTTACACACTCACTCCCCACCACTATTGTTCGCCTACTGATGTTGCTCTACTTTCACTATTTATACACTGGCTGCACTCACTGAGTCTCACTGGGTATAAATTCCCACAACACACAGGGCAGACGTGCCCTTTAACACTCCCCAACTCTCCGATAACCTTCTAATGAATGTACCACAAATTTTCTTCTCGTGGTAATTAAAATTTTCCACGAACCGAGTCAAGATTGAAGATGATCTCTTGAGGATAAGCCATATAAACATACGGTGCAGTCCAAACTACGGGGAAACGTACCACCTCCGCCAGAAGTTAATTAATTATACACTAACTCAAATGAAGATGTAGGTTAATTTGAAAAATTACTTTACTAGGAGACCACCGTAAGTGTGCTTAGTTCCTTAACATCTCTTCATGTGTCTTCTTCATTATGTGTGTTTTTCCTTAATGAACTGACTATACATACACGCTAAACTAACACTCACGTCCTTCGGCGGTATACCTCGTATTGTGTACCATTAAGTGAGGACTATGGATGGAGATTTAGTCTGGTGTAGGTCGTTTGAGATGAGGAGATAGGGATTGTTGCTTTCGAACACTCACCATGCACCCATGTAAGTAGACTTTCCTGTGGCTCCACTTCCGCCATGAGGAGTCATCGTAGCGTCACGGTCCGTGAGTCTAAGGACCATTTGGTCAGGACTTACGCACAATTAGGCTCACATCGATTGTGAATATTAATGAGAGAGGCTGGGAAGAAAGTAGTTTGGAGGAGGAGGACGCTGGTCGTCTCGCGGAGTCATCATCATGATCATCACTCGACTCGTATCTAAATTGATTTACTCTGGGACCCCAATAGACTCTCCTCTGAGTTATGGGAGGAATAAAAATTCCTCTTTTTTTATTAGCTCTATATTCCCCTATGCTTCCACCTTCTTCCCTCTCGTCTCCTATCATCTTTCCGTTTATGTTGAGCAAGAAAACTTACGTCTTGGAGTAGATGCAGGAGCACAAGTGGCCATATGGATGAATGTGGTTGCATGGATGTGGAAAGAAAGTAAAAACGAGGACTGGAGTTTGGTGACTGACTCTTCGTCTAGTACGACTCTGTAGCCACAATTCTCTCGCTATATGCGTTTGGGCTTGGAATGACAAATTCCAAGTACAAGATTGGAACGAGAGATACGTTGTGGTTCATCATCATTGCCAAAATTCTTTCTCCATCCTTCCTACAGAACAAAAACTTTTCTCTTTCCCTCTGGCTTTCTCCTCATTCTTCATTTCTCCTCGAACACAAAAATATTCATCTTTCTGTTTCTCCTCCTCTTTGCGTCTTGGCTTCTGTAAAACAAAAGCCTGAAACAAATAACCAGTCCTTGCTTGTGTGGATATACAGTGGAGTCTCCAATATGGAAATGTATTATATTGTGTTTGTCCCAAGTTGTTGTTCCTCTTCCTATAAAGTCAAATATGTTCGAGGTCGCTCGAAATAAAATATTTTATAACGTTATAAAACAAAATAATTCAGTGTCTCTTTGTGGTTATGCTAAATTCACCAATGTCAACTGTTCAAGCGAAGAACTATGCAAAAAATAAATGCACGCACTTACATTCTCCACCACCATCGGTAGTTTTACTTTCTCCACACAATCTCACATTCCTTCCAGCACCAAAGTTTTTGAAAGGAAGGAATTTTATTTTGCACACACACATATATACATAATACTCTCCATAGAATATGTATATGTATGAACTGCAAGGTCTCTTTTTATACTTGCAAAAGTATCTCTCTCTCTCTTGTTCTCCCCGCAGAGTATCAAATATCAAACAGGAATGAGTAGAAAGTCCTCCACCAAAAATGAGG
>JAQGAC010002341.1:0-10588 GCA_034696585.1 Isotomurus maculatus
GGGCAATATCCGATTTTCGTTGTACACTGAAGTTTGTTAGCCTGCTGCATTAGTTCATTATCCATGTAGATGTATCCAGCAGAAGGAGTCAATTCAGTTGTCAATATTTTTACTAAAGTGGTGAGACCACTTTTAGAAAGACCAAGAATAGCAGTAGACTCATTCACAGGAGTTGTGAAATAAGCGTGGTCAATGCATTTATCGATATTGAAAAACTTTGTTACATTTTGAACCAAAAACACATCCGAGTCGACATTGTCCTCTGTAAGTCAATGCGCATAAAATGTGAATATGTTAATTCTGCAACCATGTTATCAAAAGAAACCTCAAAATTATGATACCTATTTCAATCATGTAATCCACTTTCGTGTGTTCCTTCTTGACTTCTTCGGGTTCATCTAAATCTCGAACATCGTCCTGAGCTGCTTTCTTCTCCTTATTGCCGAACACTTTGCTGTACAGCCAGAACATTAAGTCCTGAACCACTCGTCGCTCTATCGCGATAAGTAGGATCCTGCAAGCATACAGACAATAAATATTCTCATTCCACAGATTCCACTCTTCCACAGATGAAATTGAAACCAAAGATTCGCACCAATAAAGAACTCCTTGAATCGCTAATGCAAGTAAATCTTCTCGTAATCCAGGTGAACAATAACCTTTTGAGAAAAATGGGTCCTTCTCATGACAAATGCCTCTCTTGTCACAATAAGACCCTGAAATACAAGTTTGTGTGGCATAGTCTGTTATTTTACACTACTCAGAAATTAATAAAATATAGGTATTCTCACTGCAACAAGACCGGAAATACAAGTCAGTATCAATGATAGACTCGAACTGAGCACTTACTAAGCTATCGCGCTTACTGGGGTCTCTTAAGATATCATTGTATTTGTCACATGTATATTGAGCCTGCAAGCAACGAATAAAAGTAAACGGACAAAGATATCATTTTGAAATCCACAGAAAAGCAGCCTTACATGTTTATAAGCTGATGAGCTTTTTTGGCAGCAGAAGTTGCGTGCACTAGCCGTATGAAAGAAATGGACGAGAGCAGAGGTAAATGAGTACGGGGGAAATAAGTGACCGATGTATCGGAGTAGAATTTTGTCCCAGTCTTTCCTTTCACATGTACTAAAATGTATATTTTGGTACACATACACCTTCAGTAAGATTCCTAGTCCATCAGATTCCAATTTAAAATCCCAAGCATACATGGTAGGTATTCTAGATACAAATCACGACAGAAAGACTCACCTAAACCGAAGTGAATTACGAGGAAATGAGTGTACCCATTCGTTTTCGTCTCGATTATATGGCTGAAGATGTACGAAAATGGAATAGAAGCCCAACACAGATAGAGTAGAAGTATGACAGCGAATAATCCTGAAAAGCAATGCAACTTTGAGGTACTTGTTCATTCGATGGATAGCTTATTAAGAAAGTGATACCTATTGCAACTGTTTCTTTAAAGATTCCAACAAAGTCAAGCAACCTTGCAAGAGCCACAAGAAAAGCCGTAATTACAGCATTCACGACAGTATCTCCTAAAAATAAATTCATAATTCATTTAAAACCAATCTGCTTTTAAGCGTAAATTCGTAATCCAATCGAAATTCAATCTACCCATCCAATTAGCAGCCCAGTAAGTTCTTGGCTTTACTCCACTCATCGTAATCAGCCTTTTCACCTGAAGACCATCATAAAATTAATGTTTCAAACATAAATTCCGTGTTGCTTATGCTTTTATCTGATCCTGTAGTCTACCGAATTTTTTATCTCTGTCATCGGCAAGTTTAACTCAGCAGCAGAAATCAAACCGACAATTAGAGAAATGAGACATGCAAATATTGTTGTTGCGTTGTTGTACACGCTTCCAACACTTTTTGTCTGTAACCCGAATAAAATACAGACCGTTACAATTCTCTCTACTACTCAATTATTGTCTGTGAACAATAAACCAACATTGTCGTCTCTTAAAGGGTAATTGGTCATCTGAATGTGATACTTGTCACCAGCAAGCATGCGGAGATAACTGTTGGCAATGATATTTAAAGCAATAGGTCCAGAATGCACAGCGTTAGAAGAATAAAATCCTATGAACTGGTCAGCACTCTTTTCAAATGCCACAATCGACTGCTTCTTGAAGTTGGTCAGACTGTGTTCTTTCTTTCTCTTGAACATGTCCTTCATTGAAACTGTTATTGGAATCCTTTGCGCCGAAGAATCCAGAGTTTTCGTAATTACATTATACCACATCTAAGGAGATTGCCATTAATTAGCTACTCTAGAATGGAAGTTTGTAATTTGTAAATAAAGAAACCGTCTTACATCTTGGTCAGCCTGAGTGTTGGAAACCGGTCTGATGAAGGTGTGAGTGTTCTGGTACATTTTAATCCTCAATGGTCGAGCACTACTTTCTGGTTGCACTTTCACGTAAATCTCGGAAAGGGCAATTACAGATGAGAATAGCATCAGTGGAACCAGAAAGTCCGTTACCGCAAGCTTGTTCTTCTGCAGTGTGTGTCTTATTTTCCTGTAAAGCAGTGTCTTGAAACTTCTCCATTGACTTGGATTAGTCTCAACCTTCTGGATTTCAGGTGTTGTATCTGAAAGGTCACGTAAAGCTCACGATGTGTACCAACTCTCAAAACAACGTTTTCTAAGCAACTTACCGACAACAAGTCCGATAGAACCTCTCGATATTTCTCTCGTAATGTTAGTTTCTTTTGCAGCAACGACGCTTTCAGTTCCCCTTCGAATGGACATTTTGTAGAACAAAGAGTCAAGGTCCACAGATCCTACCCAACACTTCGAGTACCGCAGTTTGTCAATGTTATCCTCCAGCTTTTCGAGCAACGCTGCCAGGGCTGCGTTATAGGGCATTAGGTACCGATGCGTATTACGCAATGGTTCGTATCCGACAGGATTCAACTTCACCACGTCTTTCACTTCAGCCCTTATGATCTTCTCAACTTCATCTATATTCAGTTTCTGGTTGTCTTCCCTCAGGTTCAGCACAAATCCGGCATCTACACAATTCCATTTTCCATTTACATGCAAATTGCAATACTAACAACGTTTATGTATCTTCATGTGTCACAGGCAACAGCAGCAGTACCGAGCGTTCGCTTGATTCTTGAAGGTGAAGCATAAGCAATCAACTTTCCTTGAGCCATTAATGCCATTCTGTCACAAAACAGTGAAATCCCTTCCATACTAGACGTCGAAATTATTATCGTTCTCCGCGACTTCAACAACTGCAGTACAATCAAACAGTTTCGTAACTGTGTTAATTCCAAAGCTATTTCTATCGTATTCAGACCTGCAAAGTCCTCCACAACTGTTTTGTAGCGTCGATGTCCAAGCCTTGCATGGGCTCATCGAGGATAAGAATATTCGGATGACTTGCAAGGGCCATCGCTATACTCAATCGCTTTTGCTGCGTGACAGACAAGTATGTATGCAAGTTACGCTTTACAGAGGTCAGTTCAAGCAGCTGCATCAGAGATTTCGTCTGTATTTTCGACTTCCTGTAGGAAATCCCATGAAGCTATACAAAATATATCCAAATTGCTAATTAATTTACTTCAATTGATTTCTACTTTTAAAGACTTGAGTTTCTTCCCCACCATGCAGCTTAACTTGACATGATCTTCTACTGACAGCGTATCAAACAACATGTCATGTTGAGGTACAAGGGATAAATATTGAGACAACACATCTCCATGCTCTGTCACATTCAGATTCTTTATCTCCACAGACCCACTTGTAGGCACTTCCAACCCACAAATTATGCCGAGAAGTCTACTCTTTCCAGCTCCTATAAAATCACATCCTCATTACACAACTATAAAAACCCGAATCGAAAACAAATAATATTATTTATACAAACCAGCTTTCCCAACAATTGCAGTGATTTCTCCCTGGAGAATAGAAACATGGTCAGCCAGTCATTAACAAATAATACGTTCAAACGTAAACTTTAAAGTAGCTCCGATTTAACCTCATGAATGTCTAAACTGAAGTCATCTACCGCAAGTACCAATTGTTTTGCGTTATCGTCTGCTACTTTGCACAAATTTCGTATCTTGATAGTACACGGAGTGTGTGATGGAATATTCTCAAAATATCCCCTGTGATGTTCGTATTCCACAGGAGGAGGTGGTTTGGCGTACTCCGGTTTTTTACGTTTCTTCAAATCAAAGACAACTACCTTTTATTCTCCTATTCAATTTGAATCTACATAAGTTAACTTACAAAGCAAAAGAAGAATCCTTTTCCTGGGGAGAAAGTCCTTGCAAAAACGACATCCAAATATACCGACATACACATATAAAATGTCCCAGCGTAGACGAATATCATGCAGCAAGTTTGGAGAGGGATTATGACATACAGTTTATCGTTAATCATAACAGCGAAATCGTACCACTTGAGCCCCTCGTCTGTGAAATTCATGTGTTTTAACCTCAGCTTAACTTATCTTAGTACTGAATTGAACTTCTAAAACAAAACTAACCATACAACTGATACTCTAAGAAAGAATAAAGACCATTGGCAAAGTTCCATTGAGTGAATCCCAGGGCCATGAAGATATTATGAACTCTGACGAGTTGGTAGCTGTCTTCATCGTTTGCCACGAAAAACTGCATAGGACCCAGGAAAGTGACTACAGACCTAAATATAACCATCATTCCCCCAACAGATGCTGCAAATGATCAAAAATCTCGTTAGCACGTTTTTGAAGCATTTCCGAGTCCTTTTATGTGCAGATTAATTTTGATCTCATACGATTGGAGAAGAAGTGAGCAATAAACAAGTTTGAAGTTTGTTCAGCTATCGCGTGTGAGAAGAGGAACAGCCACACCTCAAAAGTCGATGGATAAGGCAAGTGGGAACCTTTCATGAAGGTGTAGTAGAGCACAATAGTCAGTCCGACTGAAGTCAACACGCGGAAGATACAGGTAATGATTCCATGGGAAAGGAAATGCAGTATAGGAGTCAATCCGTGGAACTTTAGAAGCTCCTTTACACAATAAACAGAAGGTTTAGAAGTCATTTTCAAGTTACAATATTTTTAGAAGCTGAAAAATAAAAAAGTTCATACGGTCCTTCCTTGTTGAGCCTGATAGCAGAAATCCTGAACGAAGCAGAAGTTGGAAGGAATGTAGGTCATTATGAACACAATCATCAAAACACTCCAAGACCTGCAAAATAGCATAAAATAGAAAACACTAAAAGATAACAATCATTACAGCTTAATTACAGTTTCCTCGTATCCTCATCAAGAAAAAACGGATACGCAAACTGTTGCACGTGAACCTTCTTTTCGAATTCTTCCAAAAGTGAATCAATCTAAAGAAAGTAAAAAGAATAATGCCGTAAGTCCCCATAAAACAAATCTTCCAATACATCGCTGTTCCTGAAAAAATACAACAGAAGGTCTTACCGAAGTAGAAGTGCCTCGTAAAGTCCCAATTCCTTTGGATTTGAGATCCTCCACGATGACCTCGATGTACGCTTGATCAATTGCTGTTTGCAATCCTGCAACTCCCGTGATTATATACGGACTTACTGCTCACAACACAAACATTTAATTTCCCTACACAACTTCACGCAAGTAATTCTTCAAGCAAAAGGTTTTCTTACCATGATTTCTGGTACGGAACGTAGCTAGTCTTTCAACCAGAGGAAATTTCTCCACAGTGTTAACGATTTCCTCAAAAAACGTCCTGATGACGTAATTCAGCCGTGGAGGAATCTTCGTGTTCTTCGGAAATGCAAGTGGGTCTTCATCCAAGTCATTAAACGAGAAGACAATTCCTGTTGGGAAGCTGGCGTGCTCATCCTTAAACAGATGCTCCTTGCACAGCCTGTCCACTTCCCGAGCCGTTTTAACTCCAATCTGATAAAAAAATCACTCAGAAAATTAATCATTTTCCGAAGATTGAGAGATTCTGCTTCAAAAAATTGCCCTTTGTGAATTCTAACGAACCAGTTTGGAATGTTTTTCACTGCCTTTAATTTTCAACACTTCCAACGCTCTCTTTATCAAATTCGTGGTGAACTCCGATTTCGGTGCGTAAATAAGGACGTAATGCCTGTCTTCGGGTTTCATGGCGCTGTTGCAGATAACCGAGTTTGCACAGAATGTTTGCAGGAGAACTTCGCGCGGCATTATGTTGAAAGGGCTAACTGTGAGGAGGTAAGTTGCACTGTAGTCTGTGTGATAAGATATTCTCAATAAATACAATTGAATTTACATGCGTCCTCCTCAGTAAGTATTTTTTTATCTGCTGCTGACTGTCCTGGAGGCGGTGGAATTTTCCCATTGTTGATGAATCCAGTCACCAACACCCAAAGGATGAAGATTGGAACGACAACTTCGATGAACGTGTTAAACAACCTTCTGTAGCGCATTGTGAAGTTCAACCAAATGAGAATCAACAGTTTCCTCCGCCATTGTTTCAAGTGTTGGTGGATTCCAGTGCTGTCGTTCTCATCTGTGTGTTGTTCCCTGAAGAGTTTCGTGTGAATTGATTTCAACCGTTCCTCTGAGGAAGAACCGTCCCCGTCTTTTGTATCAGTAAAATTGACTGTGGTGCTCGTTCGACTGGTTCGACTGCTTTGGGAAGCTGAGATTGTAACTCCGCTCTTCCTGGGTTCCAACTCATCCAGCTCTACCGCCAGTTCATTCACAGATATCAGTGGAATCCCAAAGTTGCTTGAGCGAACCTTCCACACACTGGGCTGGTATCCATCCTCGTCAGTCTTCTTGTCTGCAGTATTTTGTAAAGTTAGCGCAGAGGTTGATTGGGATGCAACATTCGAAGCAGATGTTGAAGAAACTCCAGTTCCACTCAAGTTAAACTTCACATCCGTCTTGGACTTTCCACCTGGATCTGTCATGTCGGTTAGCTGTACAGTTCACTTTTTAAATCACATCAGCTGTCACAATCTGGGGCAGTGTTCCTGTGTTCTGCTTTCAAGACCTGGAATAATCATCCCTAAGGCCGTTTCTATACCATTTCTTATGGCTACGGTTTTTCAAAAGAATAGTTTGTTGCGAACACCAGTGCACAAATACTTCGGTAATTTATAATTCCACAGGTAGGGAGGTTGAATAGCTGACTGAAATAGAAAGTCTTCAAATATTGCACTGCGGTTTTAATAAGAATTTCGATTTTTAATAACAAATATGTGACAAAATAGGGTCCATTCAGTTCGAACACTTGTTGATTTATTGAAAGCAATACAGATTTCGAAAGGTTTGTTACACCCTGCAGCTTCAAATTGCTGTGTTTTCTAAGTCTAAAGTCTAAACTACTCATCTGATTTTGAGATTCATTCAAACTCTCCACACACAAATTTTGTCTCCACCAACTCATAATTTAAGAACCGCACTACTTGCATTACTTTTCACTCTAGTTCAATTTGATTCCACTCAATAATCAATCTTCTTCATTCGTCATCACATGCTTCTTCTGACACAATTGAACTTCTGAAGGGGTGAGCGTGACCCTTCTTCTTTTTCCCAGTGGAAGCTCTCTCGTAAAACATAAAGTCCTAAAGCGAAATCAAACTCATTAAGCCACATACTCAACAATACAAGTGTGTATTTGTGATGGTATGCGCGTTGGCACTCACGATGAGTAAACTGGCTCCAATCATCAAAGCTTTGTACTTCAGATCCAAATCGATTGGAAACGACACCGCAAATGTATCCGCATCGGTGAATTCTTCCACAATAAAGTCGCCATACCGCTTAGTAATCTTTCCTATGACCGTTCCTGAAGTATTCGTCACCTGAAAAGAAACCATGCAACGCTGATTCCTCCTGACTTTCCTCAGATGATCGGGTATTCCCGCAGTCTTACCGGAAATTCCACATCATTACACAAAATAGGGTTTGTGCAACAGGGACCTTCAATGCAGAGCACCTCGTTTCCCTCGGGATCCAAAATCCCGAATCTGGGGATAATGCAGGTGCACTTCTCTCTGACAATCCCCAGAATTTCCTCTCCGCCTGTCTTCACCGTCACCTCCTGCAAATTTCCGTGATAAGTCACAACCACCAAGAGTAATTTAAGCAAGCTTACGTTAGGACAGGCAGGCCAACAGAAGATGTGACATGGACAAGGCCTTTCGATGAGGAGGACAGGACTGCCGTACGCATCCGACATGGTCGCAGTAAACGGTCGGCTTTCTTGTAAAATTTGGCGACTGCACCAATTGGAGCTTTCACGGAGGTCGTACAGCGGCATTCCCAGGTTACTCAGAACTTTGTAGCGATTCTCTCCTTCGATGTTCGTCACCACTGCGTTCGTCGTAAAGAGAAAGGCGCTTTAGGTTAGCAGAGGATTTATTGGGGATTTACGGAGGTGGCTGGCTGCCTTACATTCGAGGATTTCGACTTCCTGACTGACGAGGACGCAGGCGAGAGGTTCGAGCAGGTAGAGTCCTGGAGGTCCTAAGTATGTCGCAGGAGGTGGGGGTGGCATCCCACGACCTCGGTGCTGGGACTGCTGGGGAGGAGGAGGACCGTAGCCTCCTTGAGGAGGTGGGGGTCCGTATCCCTGCTGAGGACCTCCGTAACCTTGTTGAGGGGGTGGGGGTCCATAATCTGGTAGGCCTCCGTAACCTATTTGAGATGGAGGTCCGTAGCCCTGTTGAGGGGGTGGGGGCCCATAATCTGGTAGTCCGTATCCTTGCTGAGGTGGACCTCCGTAGCCTTGTTGGCCTTGTGGATAACCCGGTCCTTGTTGGGCAGGTCCTTGTGGATACGGCGGTCCTTGCTGATAGTTTTGCTGAGCCATGTTATTCTTCAATTTTGAATTTAGCGTTTAGAATGATGTTTTATGTTCCCAAAAGTTGTCTGTCCTTTGTGAATGTCTGGGGAAACTATCTGAGCTCTGCAGCCTACACATTCGTATCTAAGAAACCTGAGAGTTGTCTTCACCTTCACCTCAGCCTCAACCGTTCAGCCTGGAAATCTTTTCTCGTGAGGTCATGTTGGCTTTGATGGCCCAATGGAAGAACCTTGTCGAATGCTTCACTAAATGTAAATAACTTTTGCACCGATATTCTTCGTCACGCTTTGCATTACTAAACCGAGAGAAATTGTTTCCAAAATTGATTCCTTATTAATTTTAAACATTTGTTTATTTTATAAAACGGCCTTTATTAGTTCAACCTATAAGTAATTTCCACCTTCAAGTCTCATGTCATCCTGTTTGATATAATTTCATGGCTAGGAATAGTAGCAATACCTGAGTACTTGTCCACTCACTCAGATTCATCATAAAAAAGAATTCAAGATGATCTCACAATCAGTTATTCGAGAAAATCAAGAATCCCCACGTTTCTTATAGTACTAAGCGATTTTATTCAGCACACTCTTGTCCTTTGCAACTCTAAATCTCTAAAATCGTAGCACTCCTTTTCACCAGACATCATCCATCGCACGATGATGGCCACGATGGCGGCGGCCGCGGCGAGGTTTAGTCTGATCAGCAGCTTTTTCGTAATACATAAAATCCTGCGACAAACATCATAAATATTATGTATCATCAGCCACAAAGAAGTGAAGGTGAACACTCACAATGAGTATACTGGCCCCAATCAGAAGAGCTTTAACGATGATGTCCAAATCTGCTGGAAACAGAACTCCAAAGGTATCTGCGTCAGTGAAAGTTTCCTTCATGTGTCCTCCCCATTGCTTCGTAATCATTCCAATTGTCGTCCCACTCAGGTTCAAAACCTATCAAATCAACCAGCACACAAATGACAACCTCCCACTTCTCATAAATCCTGTCGTTTGAAATTCTCACGGGAAATTGGACATCAGTACACAACGGATTAGTGCAGAAGGGGCCATCTATTCGAAGGAGTCGAGTCCCTGCAGCATCCACGATGGAAAACTTAGGAAGACAACACGAAAAATCCTGTCGCACAATTCCAAGCAACTCGTTTGCCCCTGTGCTCACCCGGACTTCCTGTTCCCAAACCATCAGGCGACTTAATCCCTCCACATTCCGAATGACTTCAATTCAGAGCTATTAATTTAATTTAGAGGTTTACATTGACGCAGATAGGAATCCAACAACAGTAACACGGGTATAGTCGTTCCATTGTGAGAACGACGTTCCCAAAAGAATCCGTCATTGTGACTGTGAAGGGTCGACTGGCATCTAAAATCTGCCGATTGCAGCAGTCAGAGTGTTCCTGCAGTCTGTACAACGGCATTTCTTCACTGTTCAACACTTTGTACCGGTTCTCCATCTCAATCTCCGTTATAACTGTTGTCATTTTATTCGTCTTTGAGTTTGAATGGATTTCTTGTGCTCATGGGTTCATTTATACGGCTAAAGACTTACTTACTTTCCAAGATTTCTACTTCCTGCTGAATTAGGATTGCGTCGAGGGGCTCCAGCAGGTAAAGTCCTGGAGGACCTGCGTAATCTGCAGGAGGGTCTGGGATAAGCAAAACTGGTTTTGGCTTTCGAGGTCCTCCGTGAGGAGGAGGAGGAGGACCCATCCCATTTGGCCCGTACGGCATCGGTCCTGGGCCACCGTATTGGTCATAAGG
>JAQGAC010002342.1:0-10588 GCA_034696585.1 Isotomurus maculatus
CCCCGAATAAAAGTAATTAAATTACCTGAGTTCTAATGAATGTCTTGAGAGTCTCGTGGCAGAATCCTTCCTCTGGGGTTACCCAATAGTTCAGAGTGTTCACATCCTCAAACGCAACAATCCGAATTCCTTGAACGTTCCTTTGATTAAAATGATTGAAAGTGAATTTTTAACGACTAAATCTCAAGTGATTCGTAATTGCAGAATGTTCCTTACTTTTCGAAATCAATTGTTTCGTATTCTGCGAAGCCAATTTGTTCCTTGAATTCCTCGTTATTGTCAACGTGGAAAAGACTTCCTTTCTTCACAGTTTCAATTGTTGAGGTGAGAGAGAACATCAGTGACCCAGATTTCGAGACCACAATTCCATCTTCATTCAGTTTAAAGATAGAGTCCGCATTCTTCAGGAACTGTTGAGAGATTACCGTGAATATGATGCATAGGAACTTGTCTATTATTAACTTCAATTGTTTCCTCACCAGAGAGTTGTTTTGGATGAATACGAATTTCCCGAATGAACATTGTTGAAGGCAAAAGTTGATGGAATCCAAGATGAAGTTTCCTCCGGCCGATTGACTGTCCACTCCTATTAAATTGTAGTTGTAGTAAATGTCGAATTCCTTCACCAGGATCTCCCTAATAAAAATACCAGTTTGATTTTATTTTCTGAATCTTAAGAATTAAATATGGAAGAGGTACTTCAGTTTGTTAGGGATGGTTTCCTTCACGAAGACGACGGTGAGTCGTCTGGTGAGGACCCTTTGCAGCGATCGCACCAACACGACCGCATTCACCGCTCCTTCAGCGTCCTCCACACACGTCACCCACGCGTTCTTTCCTGAATAGGCAAAATAATAAGAAAAGAAGATTGGATTTGGAATGAACAGTGAGTAAACTAAAATTTAACAAGATTCAGACCTTTCATTTTGGTTAAGTTGAAGATAATTTTCGACACAAGGCACAAAATATCTTGAGGTTAAAGTCGTAAGTTTGAGAAAAACAATAGCAATGAATAAACTTTGGTGAATGCAGGGCTTTAAATATCAGCGTGGAAGCGTTGGTTGTGACCATTAACTCAGGTACTTCGAACAATAATTGGACCCTTTGAATTTCCACGTAACAATTATTAGTAAATATAAACGATGCAGTTTACTGAGAGAAAGATGAGTAGATAAATGTGCAAAACATGTCATGTAAAGAAGTACCTGTAGAAGTAGTTTTCTTACATCTTAGGATTCAAAACTTTACACTTTACCAATGATTCATTAAATGGAATCAGAAGTGCAGATTACAGATAAAAAGGAATGCAAAGTATATTAATTCATTTATGGGAACAGGATCTGATTTTCTTTGCAATTTCACGAGAAATTTATCGCAGAGACTGGAATCGGAATACAAATCACAATTGAAGAATACTGGCATTCACATGTCTGTCTAAAATGATTAAATAATTGGTAGCTGAAATTGGTACCACGACAAACAAGAGATAATCATTTTTATTGTAATTTGTAATGATGGATAATCCCAATGGAGAGGAGAGCATAGGCACCTTGTTATGTAGCGACAGTGCTGAGATTATTCAGCGATAAATCCGTCAAGTGTGGTGTATTTCCTGGAAGGCTGCAGTTTATTTGTTGGAAAGTTGGGTATTTCTTGGAAAACTTGAAATATTACTAGTGAAAAGGTTGTGGTATACAATTAGTTGGTAAAAAATTGTGTATCGCTTACAACTTTATAACAGCTAGTGGAATAATATCGTTTAAAATTGCAAAAGATTGATTGTTGAATAGGTCAGTTAAATAGGGTAGGTCAGTTGAATCTACAACATTAAATACTACACTACACTACTGCTTCAATGCACAATCCACGAATAAGCTGAGTGAGTATGGTGAGAATAATTTTTATTGGGTTTCTGTATCTGCTGAAGCCATTAGTTTAGTGAAATTAAACTGAATTTATAACTCAACTAATCTCAAGCAGTGTATTCACATTCTTATTTCAGGTTACAGTCTCCCTATCTGTTCTGAATAGTCTCAATTCACCCTTAAAGCTTGCGTCAAACTTTCTGAATTCCATCCTGGTTATTTTTTATTATCGAAAAGTCCACTTTACAATCTCTTAGTTTGGGTTAAAATTAGCTTGGATTCAATTCTGACGTATTTTGTATGAAGCTGATCTTCTCAGATGTCCATACTTATAGAAATGGATGTGTAGTGCTAATTAAGTTTTGACATATGTTAGTCTTATGTTAGTCACCCAAATCTTCTATTTGTAAATTGGCTTGGCGGAGGAAGTTTTTCTGCGTGAAATTCAGAATTATACTGGAGAAGGGGCTACATGAAAATAAACCATCTTTATTTTGAATTTGTCTGAATTTAAATATTAAAAATATGATGCAAAACAGGCTATCATTTACTTCTGGGAACAATTAATTGATTGATGCTTATTTAAACGGCTCAAAGTATTTGCATCTGAATCCATCGTCAGTGGACTGGGAAAATGTGAAGTCATGAGAAGGTCGAGCTTCATGGCGGGGTCAGCTGGGTGAAGTCGTCGGAATTACATGCATGAAGGACGGAGCATTCCATGTGAATTGGGCTGTGCAATACATTTTATGCTTGCAGTTGCTAGTTTAACATTAAACAATTTCATATTGCAAAGCAATATGTTTAAAGTTTGAGGTGCATACCACTATTACTATCTCCTGTATTATATTACACAATAGAAAATATTTATTTATTCGACATGTTTGACAGTTAGTAAAAGACACTAGAACATGAAGATAATGAAGAAGTAATTATAATAATATCGAAAGTAACCAATGTTCTATGACATTATCGTCGTTATGAATCAATTTCAGGGATGTGAGGAAGGTTTGTGTATTTAGGAATCAATTGCTGTTGAAGCTCATCCTAATTCACTCCGGTTATTTCGGTTTTAGACTTCTTCAATTTGCGAAAATAAATTTTGAAATTGAAATATATACGGAATCTAAACAACGGGCGGTATACTAACATTCTTGCTTCACGATACATTGTTCAAGTCAGTTTAGACTAAGAACAGTCTCAACTTTAACCTGTAGCCAACTGTCTCAACTCTTCAACCAAGTCAACCAAGCAGGTTCTCGAAGCCCAGATAATTTAGTTTACATGATTAGTAGGACCACCATACAGCTTTTAGTAACAAACATTGCACAATTCACCAAATGTCAACGCAATAAGAAGATATCACCCCGTCCCCCAATGGATACTTGTTAGAAGTTCCCCGACCAACCGATTTAGAGCAGTCGATTGCCATTTGTTGGAACTACAGGTACTCTCTGCCCTAAAGTACTGTCTTATCCCCTTATTCCCGACTTCTGCAATCTCCTAGGCCTTAATCTTCCCTGAGGATAAAAACTAAAATGTGCAATAAGATGCACAATTAAAACTCGCTAAAATCTGACTCCATAAAAATATGACGACAACTCTCCAAATAAAGTGATGTAGGGAAACACGGGAGTATTCTTTACACAAAGATGTCCTTCTTTATTCCCCAATCCCCAGAGTCGAAGTAATTCACAAAATCACAATCACCAAAAAAGTAAACTTCGATAAGGTTGATTTAAATGGTCAACGACCATGAACAATAGATCACAAAAATACAATAAGGTAGAACACTCAAAAACCGATCTGCCTAGCACCACGACACATTAGTCAAATAATCCCAAGACCCCAAGTTTCTCTACATACCGATAGTTAGGGAGCAGCTCCCTAGTTAAAGCTTACGGGAGAATAGCTAGGGAGCAGCTCCCTAGTTAAGCTTACGGGAGAAATTGTTCATCTCTCCCTTCCCCACACACATTAGTCAAATGACCCCCAGACCTCACAATTTTACAATAAATGAAAATGCATTGCTCCCTTTACATTCTAGTCCCAATTCCAATACCCCTACCCACCTCAAAATTCACGTCCGCTCCTATACGACCAACAACGCGCAAGCGACCCTTATAAGCGTGATGTACAATTTTACTCGACGTTGCCACGCAGGAGATCTCCGAACTTCGCCGTCTTACCGACACCAACACTCGCGGCATGGACAACCCTCGTCGACACTTGACCAGCCGGCTCCACCAACTCCAGCCGCGCACATTATTGTTCTTGACAACATTTGCAAGAACTAGAGTGATATTTTTACGCTCACCGTAACAGCCTTACGCGCGCTATTGTGACCAGGACGTCGCCCACGCCCCTCACCCTTGCTCACTGCGCTGCATCAACCTCAGCAGGACAGTGACAATTCAAGCTCTAGCACCAGTTCCACCGAATAAAATCCATCACTGCTCGTCTCACTTCCCGTCCTTGTCAACTTACTCGCTCTTCCGTCCAACGACAACTTGTCATTCCGAAGCCGCCACGTCCATCTATGCAGAGAACCGTCCCATCGAAGACATTTCACGCGTTCATTGTCAATAAAAATTTGCACGCGCCACGACCTGCATCCATGTCCATTAGTCCAACGACAGGACAAACGGAGGTACCCTGACGATCCCGTCTGGTTAACAGTCACGCTGTCCGTCGTGCGTCCATGTCCATTATTCCAAGGACTTGCGAGAGTAGTGAAGCCGGTGACCCGGAGTCTACAGGCACTTCGGTTTCTAGAATGAGTATTCATAATCGTAACGCCACCCGTCGTGCATCCATATCCAGAATGGCGTACTCGTCCTACTTGAATACAGTTCCCTTCTCCGCGGCTTGTGTCAAGTCTACTCTCGTCTTGGGCGCGTGTACATCGCGTTGTGTAGGAGTGAAAAGGCTTTATCAAGAAGGCTCACTCTTTTCACTACGTCACTCATCACCACCAAGATCATTACTCATTACGTAATCTATTAATTGTGGATAAGAAACGGAGAGTTAGTTAAAGCTCTCGCTTGAACATTCAACTCGGTAAAATCTCGCCACTCATTGTGTTACACATTACTTGTTAATCAGCACCACACACTCACTGCTGTCGGCAGTGCTCTACGAGTCACATCCCTTCAAGATAGCCGTCTTGACAATAAGCAGCATGCTGATTGCTGTAAACCTGGTTTGAACCAATGCGGAGCAGCATATCAAATGCCTGCTTTTTGTTGCAATGCTGCAATATATTGTGGGGCAATTTGACCGGCAGTTATTATAGCAAAAAAATCTAGACTTCTAAAAATCGATTTATAACGCCTGGATTATTACAAAATTACTAAAATTAATGCTGTCCAGTTGTTCCCGCAACTTGAGTTCTTCAAATGAATCGCCTCTTTAAAGAAATCCGCTTTAAATTTTAATCCATTAGGACTTCGACTGCGACACAGACTGCATCTTTGCCGCTGACACAAAACTTACCTGTAAACTTACCGTTTTAAGTAAAACTGACTTAAAACATTAACTGGATCCCGAATGTAGTGATTCAGAACAATGTCTTACACAAGATAAATATTGATACCGACGTATTACTCAGTAGATCATTCTTTCTCGAAGTGTAAGATTCTATTTCAACGATTCTTCAACTTTTATATCAATCGTCACTAACTGGCAGTGTATTAATTCTCTAGTGAGTACGTTTGTCTATAGTTGTTTCCCAAGCCTAAAAACTACCTTTGTAAACCAACAGTTTAGGTTTGAAGTCACTCAGTCGTGTTTCAGTCTTTCAAATCTTCAAAAATGTGTACGATTTCCAGACAATGCATTGCACAATCCACTATGAATTATATATCGGCACAGCCAAAGCATATACTTGCATTGAAACAACACGATAGACTTGAATCGAATTCAAATGGAGTATAAATGGATAGTACCAGGCTCTGAAATAACAAGCAAAGCATAATACGATAACTTAACGCAACAAGTATCCCGTAGCTTGAACGTTTTTTGAAGGATTCGTAGCAATAATAAGAAGCATTTTTGTATGGTAACACTGCAGCATTAACGCAGTTTGCAGCAGTTTAAACCAAATTTAAAGCAAATTACAGCATCAAAGCAAGCAGCATCACTGCTTTTATGTTGAATAGCGAATACTGGTTTAAAAGCAACTTAAAATCAAAAACCGAGCTTGTACAGTATGATATATAAAATATGACTTTTCACAAACCACTGCAGTTGGCAATATTGGCTTGGAATGTCTTAGTACGGAATTGATATTTGTCTTCATTAGGGACCACAATACATATGAACATTTTTCCGCATTTTGCCGGAAGCCACCGGAACATTGGCACTGCAACAGACTACATTTTAAAGAAAATTTGCTTAAAAATTGTTTATTTTACAGTTCACGAATGCTACAATTCGAAGCGTGACAAGGAGGTCATTTAGGAAAGATATACAGGACACCTTGACAATGGTTTGAATGCTAAGGATGTGTCAGAATGCTTTAAGAAGCACAACCCGGATATCGATGGCTGTAATAAATACGTCTTCAATTCCTGTCAGTGCTCCGTGTATTGCCACTGGGGATTAATCGTGGATGATAGAAATGATCGATACAGTCAAGGGTATGGACAGCTGAGAAGACCGACTGCTGGATTTATGTCACGTGCAGCAATACACATGCACGGATACTTTTCTATGACATATGTATGTGGGGACTTTGTATGGTATGATCCAGAAAGAGATGGATTTTGCCGCGTCAGCAATGAATCAATGGTGGAGGAAGGATCATGGTGGGACATAGAGTGCGAAGACGAATGTAAATATTGATAAATTTATGCCCTATCTATTTCCGATTTCACTATAATAAAGGCCGGGTAAAATTAATTGCAACGTATCTTTCAAAAAAAATTTTCACTAATTTTTGTCCAAACATCTTCCTTGACTTGACTTCTGTACTTCAAATATAGTAAGCTGTCGAATTATGTAACAATCATAAGATAGTAAGATCTTAGTACTGAGCTTAAATTAATGCCAGAACGTTTGCAAAACGGCTCTTGCAGCTGCTGCACTTTGTGGCACTACACCGTCCTACTAAGGGTAACTAATTTCTAGTCCCTCCAAAGGTCGGCTGACGCGTCGAAAGCCTGGAAGACCTGTTGTAGGAAATAAATGTGGATTTCAGGCAGACACGGGGTTTTTTTCATAATGAAATGTAAAAAGTAATGATTATGGTAATACTTTATTATATCGACCATTAATTATAGACGGCAGAAGATATGAGTATGCTTGTAAATAACAAAAACGTGGAGCTTAGGGTGTAAAAGGAGCTCTCCAATTTCACACAGGTTGTTCGAAATTTTTGTCCTCATCGAGCATCAGCTAATCTTGGCGAGTCTAGCTCTCCCATTGGCTGCTCCAATTCTTGAGGTTGATATTTAATCTACTGGATTCGGAACCTAATTTCTTCCCATTCATTACACAGGACCGAATAAATTAACTCCTCCAAACCTGCCCTCAAGGAAAGTCTGCACATCTTTTCAATACGATATTATTACTTACAAATATCTTCCTTAAGTACATTGTAATAGACCAAAAGCTACCAAACAAAATGATAAAAGGGGTAGGGAATCGTAGATCAAATTTATTTCGTCCTAGTTTATTTCGACTGTCTTAGTAACAACTTCCTCCGAGAATGGCAGAATTTTTGAGCGTATCTAAACGACAAAACGCCGTTTCTCACACTATGGGTAAGAAATCGGAAATGTAGCTTCATTAGACGTCGATGAGTGGACTATCTTAGTGAGTGAGTTCCTAAAGGATAAGGCAGTAAATTTTAAAAAGTTAATAAATCAAACATCGATATCCAATAGTTGAACAAAAATATCATAGATCGTTCATCAGAAAAACCACTTCTTTTGAATTTACGTGCCAGACATCTTTATTTAAACCAGCCACGACCGCGTGGAGGATTGAAAAGAAACAAGAAGAAATAATCTGGACAGATCACTTTCATATAGCAGCATATCACAACACGGAACTTGAATTTACGGTGAACTGTTTAGCAATCCTTTCTAGACAGACGCCTACAAAAGGAATAGCTTTGTACAAAAGGGCTGGCGGGCCACGACGGGGCAGAAAATTCGTGTGGTGTCTCTATTTAGACCAGATTTCACTACGTTCATTATGTCACGTGTTTTCCTAGTTAACCTTCTGGGGAAGTCTTTGAATATAGATTGAGCACTACCCTAGCTTCGATACACACCCTGTCTATTTTGTGTCTCTCCCTTGCATTGGCATTTACTAATTATTCTGTCGAAGTAATAAACTTATTATTACAGTTAAACTATTAGCTCGTGTTGCCGGTCTTACTAAGGTCACCTTACCAGCATACACTACAATTCGCACCTAAATTTTCAAAATGGAGCAGTTAATTGCTCTACTGACAATGGATTGACGTAGCTTGATAAGCGATCTTCTGGATTAAAAGTGTCACATACCTACGATGGGATATTCCTAAATTGTGGTCTCCAAGGCCCATTATTGGCTGAGCTATCATGAAAAACCTACACCAACCAGATTCTCGAAGCCCAGGTAGTCGTTTTTAGAACATATTTAAGTCAGTTTTATACTTGCTTATTAGCAAGTGGCAACTGCTTAAGTCCTAACATGAAGAATCTGCTAAATTCTTAAAATCGATCTAGCTGATGTGTTTCATAACCGAATGAGAAAATCTTTTTTTCTGAAATTAAGGAACTCATTCGCAGTTAATTTTGGCCGATCAAAGTATATGTAGTGGCAATATTGGCCTTAGTAACATGACTTAAGCACGTTTCTAAGCAGCGCGTGAAATGTATGTGTCGTGATTTACTCAAAAAACAATGGAGCTATGGCCACCAAACTTTACAGGATGTTTGAGAAAGCGATGAAATTTTGTCTTTTGAAGACAAAATGAGCCTGTGATACATAACACACATGTGGTAACTGCTTAAGTTCTAGCATAAAGAATTTGTTAAATTCTTAAAATCGATCTAGCTCATATGTTTCATAACCGAATGAGAAAATCTTTTTTCTGCTAATAAAGAAGTTATTCTGAGTAAACGTTGACCGGTCAGTGGACATGTAGTTGTAATATTGGCCTTAGGAACAAGACTTAAGCACGTTCCTATGAAGCCCTGAAAAAGCATGTGTCGCGATTTACTCAAAAAACAATCGCCCTTCTACGGGTCCTAGAATGAGATTAATGGGGTAATAATGTTGTTCACGCCGACATACCAGAGGAGTTCTGATGGACATCTCGTGTGCTTTAAGTAGCTGTGGGTGATTCAACAGGGTCAATAATGAGTCCAGGAGCAGCTGTAGAAGAGTTGTTGGTTATAGAACGCTGAATTACTGGTGTAGATTGACCGGTTCTAATTCCAAGCAACTCAACAATGCCAGGAAGTGGCTTACAATCACCGCCACCGTAATGACCAGTTAACTGACGGATATCAAGTTCTTATCCGAGATACAACGCTATCCAGTGCTGCACACGGTGTCGTGGCTGGCCTCCTTCCCTCCTTCTGCGATTAGGTGGCAACAGTTTCATAAGTTCACAGTCAGTAGTGTAAGGGATACAATGGATATCCGTATCGACCCCAATCGCCGTGGTTTGGTCAGAACGAGATTTGAGTCAGAAATAATAACCAAATTTATGACATTATTCACTTACCACAACCAAACCCATCAACACATCTCAAGCTTGGTTCAAGCGGATTTCGAACGTTCATCCAAAACGGAGAATTGTTTTTGAGGTTTACTACTCTTTTATATAGGTTCACACATGAATGGTTTTTAAGTGCCAACAGGTATGTTGCATCAACCTCACACCAACTCCTTTCCTGCTCTTAATTCTTTCTTTTATGCCATTGCATACCACTGCAACCACTACGAAACTCGGAAACAAACTTCATCACTGTATGAAAAAACAAATTTATTTCAGAAAGTAATTGAATTCACTTAGCGAGTTTACCATCAATTTTCGTGGCGGACGTGAATCTGGAAACCCAGAAGATACAAAGCTGGATTCCATGCAGATTATTGGCCATGGGTTTCCTAGAAATTCGCCCATGGTGTAGCTTAGCATTTCATTGTCCCGGTTGTTGATCCTGAAATGGAATTATTAATTAGGCACAAAAAGTTCAAGGAAAGGCTGAATAATCGTATAAAAGCAGAGTTTAAACCGCTGCGCTATTTGCAGTTCACATGAATATTAGAAATATCCAAATGCTTCATTCCAAGCAGTCTCTGGAGCATACACCATTTGCGTCCCCGAAATAAGAAAAGCCTAGGATTGATATAGATCCAGTTTTAGCCACGGTAATATTGGGCTTATATTAGTACGTAATGCGTCCTGAGGTCCAACCGTCCATTTGTGTCGCGATTTTTTCAATAACCATTAAAGCTACGGTCAAGAAACTTTACAGTGTTTTAGGAAAAGCGATGGGATGTTCTCTTTTGGAAACTTGATTCTACTGTGATACTTAACACACGAGTGGTAAATGCTCAAGTCTCAGCCTGCAGAATCTGCTAAATTCTCAAAACCGGTACAGCTCAAGGATGGATCCATTGTAACGGTAACTTGTGGGAGGGTATTTATGCAGAGTCCCAATAAGAGAGACTTTGACGAGGTTCCCGTGTACGGGTACCCGATGAGATGAACTTGGGGA
>JAQGAC010002343.1:0-10587 GCA_034696585.1 Isotomurus maculatus
TTAATGCAGTACCTGTTAATCCTTCACCCTTGACCACATTTTCCTCTCGTGATAGTCACCCTTCTTCCAGTATACGCAGCCAGAAAAGATCAATTATTAGAATGTACCAATTTATTTAGTGTAGACTATGCCCTCATTGTAATATGTAGTTGAATAGTTGAACTAATAGATTTTGAAATAAATAAAAAGTATCTCGAATCAAAAAGCGTATAAAAGTGTTTAGTGAAGTTAAGAGATGTGAGAACCAGCGGAGTCTTGTAAGAAGGTTGAGTGTTCTGGTTAACAAACTTGTAAACGGCACAATTTATTTTCGAAGCAACTGTTAAGATAATAAGAGGCAAAAAAGTGTTAATACCACTAAAATTTACACTAAAGATTAGATAGATTAGTATACAAATTGATTTTTTGATTACTGTGAGGACATGATAAAACACTAAAGCTGTGTATTACATTAAGCCAGTTTGGTTGTGCTTGGTTGAGGGACGCCTAAAAGGACACATATTTCGTTTCGAACGGGTTTTATGAAATCCACAGATGCATCCCATTGAGTCTCCGAAATTAGACCCATGACCCTCTCCACGTTTTCTGGTTCACCTAAACTGTCGCCGTATGCTAGCAGAGCCTCATAGAGTTTGGAAGATGTTGCCAGCCTCACCCTCGGATACTGATGACATAGAAGTACAGCTAACTTTTTCAATGCTCTGCAACGAAACAAATCCTAATCATATTAATCCAAATTCAACCAGAGTGACTTTCCAAGATAGACTTACGATTTCGCAACTTCGCGACTCCCTTGAAGTGTTTCACATAAGAGATGAATGGCCATCACCAGTTTCTCCACACGAAGAGATCGCAGTACTTCTGCTTTGACAACATCCACTAATCGAAGTCCAAACTCATCCGATCCCTCGGCCAATATCGGAAGAAGTGTTCCCGACTGAAGAAGAAGGTACAAGAATTTCATGAGCGGAAGTGTTATTCGTTCTACCTTCAAGTTTGTCTGTAAGATGAAAGCACCTATTAGTTTATGAATCAATTACGGCTGTTTAGGATTTTATTTTCAATCATACTTCGAAGATTTGAAGAAGGAGATTCCCAACTCTGAGTATTTCTTGGTTTCCCATTGCTCCTGATGCGATGAAGTAATTTACGATCGCCCCATTAGCGTCTTTCATGACACTGTCACTCAAGCTACCTCCACTAATGATCAGTCCCTCCAGCAAATAATACGTGTACTCTTCCAGCGGCAGCAATTCCACAAACTTGGGGAATGTAAGTGCGGTGGATCTCCAGTTGACCGTATCGACAAATTCCTTGGTAAAGGTTCTCATGATCTCCTTTTTCCTCGGAATAGTGTCTATTACTGGATTTCTGGTTTCAAGAGATACAAAATATTGTAAACATTTAGTCCAAGTATCAGTTGTGTTGCAAACTGAATACCACGTACGTTGAATGGACCAGCTCAGCAAAAATTAGACCTGCGCGGACACGGACGTTATCAATTTTCTCACAGCACTGCTTAGAAATTAATCCCATCAATTTTCCGACACAAGCTCCATCAACAAGATCAGGACTGCACTCAATTAGCCGCAAAGTAACATCCTGTGGTTGGAATTCAGTGAAAATTTTAAATAGTACAGAGCTAGGTAGTATACACGATACGGTTATTGAATAAAACTTCGCCATACCCTCAAGGCTAGCATAGAGGCATCTCGAACCCACGACCCTACATCCCCTCGTTTATCTGTCGTGTAATCATCCATTCCGTTGAAAAGGCATTCGTACAATTCCTTCACGTTTATCATACTCACTGGTATCCCGTATTCCCAGCTCTGATAAACAATTTGCCGTATGAATTAGCGTCTAGTTGATATAATTTTCGAAGATTTCATTTTAATGTTACCGTGTCTTTAGTAACTTGATGCCTACGGAAGATAGACTGGATTGCAGAAATGGCATCTCTTCGAGATTCTGCCCACACAGATGTTTCAGGAGTTATCTTCGAGCAACTTACAAGTGCATTCAGAATCGTTACTAAGTCTATTTTGATTATTTCAGTGGGAAGTTTGCCTGCATTTAAAAGTTATCTTGGTTGACATCGAAATCGAAAAATACCTTAGAAATCCTGAAAGTATCAACTCACCTAAGGAACTACAGTATCCCTGCCTTGTGGTCATTGTTGTGCTGGTAGTATTTTTGCAAAAGGATCGCAAGAAATCCCCAATTTCTTTCTTCCGTGACGGGTTACTGTGAATGTATTCCATTAGGAAGTTAGCCATAGCATCTCCTGCTGAGTTTCTGGTTTCATTCACGACACTTCCAACATTTTCTGCCAACAGGTCGTGACATTTCCTTACAAACTCATCATTATCATGGAAAGGCATTCTATAAAAGTGAAAGAACCAAGTAACTTCTAAACGTAGTGATTAATTCAGAGACATAAAGACTACTTATATGCTTAAAAACATAAACTTTCACTTACTTAGATAGGCAACACTGATTAATAAAGAAATTGAGTCCTTGACGTAAAATTTCGTTTCCTCTGGCACTGGCTCCAAACTTTCTTTCAATTATGGTTGGACAAATATCACTAATTCTTTTCAGAATATCGGAAGGTAATTCAAGACGATTCATCTCCTTCAGTCGTGTAAAAATCGAACCAAGACAAATCAACGCTCCATGCGAAGTAAAAGTATCTGCATCCAGGCATTTAGGAACCAATTTCGGAATTATTTCTTCATTGAAGTAATTTATATCCAATGGAGCCAGATTAGCGAGAGCTTGTGCCGTCAAGAGTCTCACTTGATCATCAAAATGATTATACTTCAACGCAACCAAGTGATCTATCAAAGCACGTGTGTACTCTTCGTACTGTGCTACATTGATGCTAAAACACACGACTTTCATCAGTCACAAAACCAATACTCTGAATAAATTATTTAAAGGTTCTACATACCTTATTACTGTAAATGAGTTAGTTCTCACTCCAATTTCGAAGTAATCAGCTAGAGTTACTATATCGATACCATGTGGGAATGTTCCTTGTCTTCCGACGTTCTCTTGAAATGCTGCCGAAGCTGCTCTACGGCAATTGACTTCTCGATCGAATAACATAGTGACGACGAGAGACGTAGCAATCTCACCAACATATGGCCTCATAACATCGGGTTCAAATGCACGAGCAAAAGCCCACATCACATAGCATGCTGCATCTCTAACATGAGCTCCAATAGAAAAGCTTCCTCGAATCTAATTCAAAACATAGTGATAAATGAAAACTTGTATAATAAAAAGTTGTAAGCCATGTCTGAAATTTTATTCTTACCTCATCATACAGTAAAGCCAGTTTTATCACAGAAATAACTTTCGGGAGTCTTTCTGGAAGAAGCAACCCTCTCCGTCCTAATTCGGCTAAGGCAAGGCATCCTCCATGCCAAACAGCATTCCCCTCTCGTGGGGAAAAACTGTTGAGTAATCCTTCTACCACTTCATCAGCGTACGCTTTAGGAAGCCGATTAGTTACCCTCCCAATCCCTTTAGCTGCTGACCACCGGATGACAGTGTCTTTGTCGGACAGACTTGAAATCAACTTGTCAAGCACTGACTCTATTGCACCAGAGTACTGGTTTAATTCAGAGTAGTCCTCTGGAGATTTTCCACTCTCATCTCCAGTCATTGCATTGCCCGATAAAGCCGATGTGCCTTTTAAATTAGCTAATAAGCTTCTACTTCCACGTTGATAACGCCAAGGGGCCATCTATTTCGACAGATTAATAATGAATCACACGATAATTTAAAATTCTATCAGCAGATGCGAGAACAGCTAAATATGCTGATTAATAGTAATTACCTTTGTCTTCATAAACATCATTCCGATTCTTTGAACTAATTTAGTTCCTGCTTTCCTCAGTATAGTATCACACTGGTCATACTGCGACTGAAGCGCGGAACGAAGAACTTTCTCTCCAAATCTTAAGATTTCTTCTCGTTTGGCCTTCTTGAAGATTGCTGACATTGCTGCAAACGCCCCAACTCTGGTCCCAAATGGAACTCCCTGGTGCATGTTCTAAATACGGAAAACAAAACTTAAGTAAGTAATTCAAATCGGTAACTCGTGTAAGCATTTTTCTTCCACGTAAAATTAAAAATTATTATCTACTTACCTTGCAAGCCCAGTCCACAAAGCTATCCAGATAAACTTCTTGCATATCTGGTCTTGTCAAGAATCTCGCCACAAGAAAAGGAGCTGCATGTCCGACATTGTTGTTTAGCACAACACACTTTTTGCAGACTTTCATGATTCTGTCAGCAATCGTAGGTCCAGCTTTCTGTTGTCCATCGAGAAGCTTCAAATGGAATGGATTTATAATTAAAATACTGAGCCACATCACTAAAACATATCCCGTCTCCCACGTAGATGGATTGTCCAAATTCTCATTTTCCAAATATTCGAGTACAGGTACTAGATCAGCAATTTCATGAGGCATTCTCTTCACCACTTCCTTCGGTCCCCGAACTTTGAAAATAAGCCGGAGGAATTGGAAACTCATATGCTGCAGTTGAAGCCCTTCTGGAATTTTACACGTCCGAAAATGCACCAACAGCATTTCTATCATTCTTTCCAAATGAGCATCAAGTAGATGCGGCTGCTCCTGATATCGATCCAAGATTGTACGATACTTCTCGAATAAAACCTCCATCTGAAAAAACCATCACCCGTTTAAACCTGCCAATTCTTTCACTTCCAAAACATTTGCATAGAATCGGAAACTTAAGTACCTGCTTGACATTACCACAAGCTTCAGGCAACCTCACGATCATCTCCATCACTTCATCTTTCTCCCGGAACATGTCCAAGGCACAACCCAGCCCGATGGGAAACATCGTCTCGTCGACGAATTCCTCTTCCAACTCCAACAAACTCTGGCGTGACCCTTTCTTCCTGTGGGACTGGGCCATCGTGAATTATAATTTCAAACAGCAGACAAGTCTTGTACAACAGGGTCCCTGTAAAACCACAAAGATGAGCAACTTATCAATTTCTGAAAAATAGGAATTCTAATTAATTTTCACACTACCCAACTGCCCACACCCACGTGAAAAGGCACCTGTTCTTTACAACACAATTAACCCTTCTTATCAATCCCAACAGATGAATTCTACTGGCTTACCTGAATGAGCAGGGCAAAAACAGTCTTGAACAAATTCTACAGCACTATAAAACCAAGATAAGCAATGTGCTTATCATAAATGAACGGATCAACTCCCTCAACGAGAGTCAGAAATGACACACCAAAAGACAAACGGAGAAAATTGCGGAGAATCTGCGAGTGTAGGAGCAGCCCGCAAAATTGTGCCGAATTGTAAATATCACACTCTATGACAATCCAACTTTGTCTCTCAATCAGCTCTCCCCAGCAGCGTCCCTGGAATTTCATACGAACTTCCTTCTGATATAATCCGATCCATCCTTCCCCCAGAGAAACTGAAGGGCTTCTCCGAATAAAAAGGTCCCTTTGGAGAAGTCAAAATGTCCCATATAAAGAAACATAACCCTGTAAAAAAGTTTAAACTCAACACTGTAATCACTACGTGTAAAGTTGATGACACAAGGTAACACGAGTTTATTTGAGGTTACGGTACTTTCCCAGCTTTGCATCTGTTACGTCAGCGTCACTGGCCAATAAATCCTCTTTGGACTTCCTTCTGTGAAGTTATGTAAAGGGATTGAAGACAAATTGGAGTAAAGTATACATAATAATTCAATAGTGAAAGGGCAGCTAAAAGTTGATCCATGATCAAGGACGAGGATATGGTAGGAGATATTTTTATTCTCCATCTTTTCAAAAAGAGGAAGCTGCTTGGACGGACGTGATGAATTTTGATGAAAAGAGCAAGACTTAAAGAGAGAAAAGGCAGGTGGGTTGTCGTGAAGAGATGCGATAAACTTTCCACGGAATGCCTTCAAGGAAGAAAATAATTGACTTCCTGGAACTTACCTACAGACACACAGTCGTGCCTGCCAAACTACCAAAAGCACTTTTATCTTTCATCAAATAACTTTTTGATCTTGATTCTCATATTAAAACCAGCTTAAGGGGTGTGGACCTCTGTGGGACGAGAATTTCCTTCTGCGAAGGTAAACCAGCACCACACCTCTTCTCAGCCTCACTGGTCTACATGCACGCTCCAATGCCTACAACAAAGTCACCACACTATAAGCCTGAATTTCCAATAAATCCGCAAGTCTTTACTTTCACTTTGATTGATTAATGCAAAGCTAAAAGCTTGCTATATTAAATAACACCGATAAGATTGCCTACTAATGGGTTTCTGTAAAAGTCATCCTTTTGACAGTTTGCTTGTTTCACATTGCATTGGCTTGAGCCACATTATGCGAAACAAAACTTTTCGATTTCCCCACAAAACTATTGTGACACACTAGGGATTCCAAAACTTCGTGTTTGTCTTGTGAAATACCTATTTTAACAGACATTGTGGCCTATTATCTAGGTATCCTATTTTCATGCCTGGAGGCTACTATCTCAGTATCTACTAAACGTGACTACGTGAGTTCCGGAGAATTCTCTCCGGTAGTAATAAGAAAGTTGTAAATATTATTGCGTCTCTCTCCATTTAGGATAAAGAGCTCTAATGAGTACAAACCAGCTTAATTTGTATGCCATGCAGAAGGTATTCCTACATCCTCTTAGGGAGACAGAAGTGTCTATCAATTCCCACATTCGTTTCTTTCAATTCTTTTTGTTGTCGTTACAACTTATGTGTGTACGGAAGAGTAAGCATTGAAGATTCTAGGGAGATGGTCTGTAGTCCTCAGCGTATCGGAGGACTTACTGCAAGCTCTGCTTTTAATTATTACAATCCACTAAAAGCTTCTTGTTTCCCACTATTTCGTAGTTGTATGAAAGTGATAAACACAAAACAATCTCACATTACACGGACCATGGGACAACCTACTCTGAAATTCTAATCATAAGTTTCTCAGCTTGCAAAACTTGTGTTCAGCGTGTAATATTTCACACAGGGACTACACGTAGAGCAGAGTAAGATCCATATACACATTCAAACGAAAGTCAGTCTCGCTCAGGAGAGAGAAAGTTGTATGCTTGTTGAATCGCTGAATTCAACTCCAGGCAACAGGTAACGAAACCAGAAACACAGGGAGGCGACATGAATAGGTTACACAACCCGCTGTTGCTTTTGCCTTAGTACCAACCAGATGCTAGAACCGTTCTCTACATTATTCTACGGCCGACTGCACATCTGTACATACGAAAGGTGGGATAAATGTCTGCCAGGGTATTCTTACGTTACAGGTTGCCTGAAACAGGGTAAATCTTTTTAAGATGATTATTCTGCTTTTTACTTTATAACCGAATCCGTGTTCGTGTCTGTTACTTTTTCCTTTTGAAAAATTACAAATGAATTCCTTTTATGTATGAAGATGTAAGTAAAAAGTAAACTGTTGGAGAAGAATTCCCTGAAAGTCTGATGCAAGGAACGTGACTATACACAAGGTGTGCTACGTACATCTTCATCCTTCCTCTTGTGTTTTGTACTTTCTCTTGTGTTGCACACCTTTTCTCGCTCAAGATTTCCGGCAAGTTACTCTCTGTAGAATGTCCTTCCCATATTAAACGGATCCGAAAAGAGGTTTTTACAGCAGACTGAGTGATTGTTGTCCGTGCATGCAACATTTCCCCGAACTGTTGCACACAGTCATGCTGAATACGAAGCTTAAAAAGAGAAAGAAGACATTCTTTTGTTGTGTGAAAGCTCTGCTCTCCTTTAAAAGCAGCTTCTTATGTTCGTTGCATGAATCCCAGGGAACTTCTTCCTTGTGAAATACTTTTGTAAGAGCCAGTTGAAAGGTAAGTCTAAAGATCGATTGACTTTTTGGCCAGGGCCCCGTCATGCAAACGGGAAAAGGGTGTTCTGTTGTGCATGAATGAATGGGGAAGGAAGAAGGCCCTTCTCCTTCACCATCACATCTCGGAGAAGCTGTCTCCTTGAGTGTAACTTGTGCAAATCGGTATCTCTCATTCATAATGATTGTGCTGATGATGGGATGTCAAAATTTGGGAGATGTTGGAACGTTGGATGTGCACAAATGGGCGTGAGAAGAAAGTATGCTTGGAGGAAAGCTAGAAAGTCGGGTTTCGGGTCTGGGGGTGGTTTATTCCGAATGAGAGTCTGTCTAGTCGATGTGGACTTCGCAGAGTATATTAAGAGAGTACATATTATATATATGGAACTCTCCGCTTAAGATGAACAAGTGTCATGAGGTAGTTGGAAAAGTGAGTCTTCGGTTTGAGCCCTAGCAATCTGGTCCTCTTCTCGCAGGGAACTGGTCCTGGTGATGGTGGTGGTCCTGGAAGCTCATCACTCTTTCGTATTAAACTCTCTTGTCCAACTTTTCCCAGGCTCTCCTCTTCTCTTCTGATGCTTTCTTGGAACTGAAGATTTTGCTCCTGGCCGTGCTGGTTTGTTCCTGATGGTCTTCTTCCTGCCAACACACAGAGAACGGAACAGAAGGCTCTCTCCTTCAAAAGAACCCCATGTTCACTTTCTCCAGTGGTGAGACACACACACACACAGCAATCTTGCTCTCTCTCAGCTTATTATTATCTTAAAGACCGAGACACGACCGATCGACGACCGTATCACAGCACACACTTGAATGTGTTTGCACAAAAAGGAGACTTTCTCCTATCTCCCACCTTGTTGTGGTACTAGGTCTGCTATTCTAGTGTAGTGGTTCTAGTAAGCAGTCGTCGAATTGCCCAGGAGAACCCACCACAATAATGGGAGAAAGTTGCTTCGCCTGTGTTCCTATTCCCTACTATTACTAGACGACGTGCTCTGAGTGCTCTCATAATAGAGAGAGAGAGAGATGAGTCCTGTGAACGAGGAGGCTCCTCTGAGGGTGCACAGCTCTCCGGGAGAACAGGACTATTACCGTCATTATCATAATAAGTGAAGTAAGTAATAAGAAGGAAGAATAGAGGCCAGAGATTCACTCTTATCCACAATCCACGCATTGTCTGCTTCACTGACTTTCTCCCAACTTTCTTAAACAAGAACTTCCTCAAGAACTCTTTAGTGAATGTGTGGGGGAGTGAAAGTGATATTGGATTTTATTCAACCATCATCATCATTCATTCACAGCCACTTGTTCCTTGTTATCTCCTCCACTTGCCATCATCGCCACAAGGCACACGTCATCATCGTCATCCCATTCATTAGTATTCCTGTCAGGAACAGGAAATCGAGTCTCACATTGACCCGACACGAAGGAATTTAAGTGGATTGCTCATCTCTCGCGTAGGAGGAGGAGAGAAAGGTGTGGAAATGAAATCTGCTAATTCAGCATCTTCCTCAAAGTCAAATGAAACAAAGGTAGAGTTGGATGAGATCCATCGGAAAGTAGACGAGGTTACAGACGAGGTGAGCGAGTGTCTTTTAACCTATTTGCATTTCAATTTGGCTCCTGTAACTTAATCTGACGAGAATTAAGTAGAAGTGAATGATGAACATTTCTCTCTAATTGCTTCTCCTTTCGTTCCACAGTCTCTCCAGAGTACACAGCGGATGGTGGAGTATTGTGAACAGGTAGTGTTTCCTATAGCATTATGTCAAATATTGACTCTTTCGTAGCTGCTAGAAGAGTAGATTTAAGTTTAGAGGGTATTTGGTAATGTGAAACTGTAAAATGTAAAATGAACATTTATACAGGCAAAAGAAGCCGGGATAAAAGTGATAGTACAATTAGACAATCAGAAGGAGCAGTTGGATCGGATTCAAGATGGACTTACAACTATGCGAAGTACTCTGATAAGGGCGGCAGAGAATCTCAGGGGGATGGAAAAGTGTTGTGGATTGTGTCCGAATCCTTTGAAAAAGTAAGTATGAAGTGTAAAGTACCATTCAGTATAAAATGGGAGGTACGGAATAGGGAAAGTAAATATAGAACTGTGAACACACACTCAGAAGTTCAAAGCACAGTCACAGAGAGAGAGATAAGTACCTTTCGTGAGATTACATGAAACCGATCGTAGAAACGGATTAAACAGGCCTTCACTTCAATACACTTTTATTTGCTCCTGAGGGATTCCCACTTTCACCTTCGCCTGTCTCTTCTCCCGTAAAAGAGGATTAATCTGAGTTTTAACCCACACACACACGAGTCCCTATTCCCATGCTTCATCATCTCGGCCAATCTTCCCAATGAGTTTTTGACCGAAAATTGAATTTCTCTGTTTTGTGAGTTCATTTCTATTAATGCATCGTCGGTATTGTGGAATGCCCTACATCCTGTTGAATGAGGGTAGGAGTGCTGGTGGTCTGGTGGTGTTTGAGTGCATTTAGTACCATGGGGAAGACACCTCGGGGAGTGGAGAATGTAGAGAGGAGAAAGCAAATGGACCTCTTTGCTTTGAATTATAATCTCTTACATCTTGTGCAATGCAACAGGTCGCGTATAACTGATGATGAGAGCCTGTGGAACGAATGCGAAAGTTCGGGGTTGGGAGCTAATTCTTCATCCCGAAGGACCAAAGCTCAAGC